>RJWM01002265.1:0-132754 GCA_004363535.1 Dasyprocta punctata | reverse complement strand
AACGGACAAAAGGGAATAGATGGACTGTTCCTACTGATTTATGCCCCCATGGAGTAAATTAAGCTCCTTTTGTTTGAAATACCTCTATTTTAACCTTTAGTACAGGAAATGTTTTAAAAGGCACTAGTGAACTCTTTTCTTCAGTGCTTTATGGTATTATATTACTGCTGCTGCTGTCACGCTATAATTAAGATCCTGCGAGACTTTCTATTCTAAACCAAGATAAGCTGCACTGAATATCTTAACTTTCAAAATTGGGGGGTTGAAATTTTCCATTCAAGGTAGCAGATGTGGTTTAGTCCTAGGTGTAATCTTGGTGGGGGGGCAGGATGGGGCCGGGGCTTCGTTTTGTGTTGGTTCACGTGAGTATTATTTTATTAAGCTCCTTTTTTGTTTACTGCAGGGTGGTAAAATGTTGAAAAGGTCCAGATGTCTGTCTCTTTATCATGCTTTTACCAGATAAATTCAGCTAAATTAAGGTCATATTTTTTTTAGTTGACCTGCAGTTAATTATAGGAGCATAAAACCATCATGTTCTAGATCACTGCATACATCTGTGTATGTGTGTGTTTATGTTTGCATTGCTTTTACTCAGCCAAGTGGGTTTGTTTCTGTGCCTGGCAGACAACATATCACAGGATTTAAAAATGAAAAAGCAGATATTTATGGTCTGTTTCTTAGGGCCCTAGGCGTCAGGAAAAGGTTAAAGACAGAAATTCCGGTTTTCTGGTTCATTTTTGCTTTTTTGTCATCAGAACACATCAAAAAACTTATGTGGCACTTAGTATTGGACAGCTTTATAAGAGCTGTTGCTTCCTATAAAATCTTCGGAGCCCTCCCCTGACATTGCCGTTAACAGTGAGTCTCCTCTACTGGATCACAGGGGCCTGTAACCTGCCAGAGAGACTATCAGTATCTTTCAATGCTGTCCTCATCTGGAGACAAATAAATTCATCTTCAGAGAAATAGGTGACTTATTCAGGGCACCTATCTATTAAGGGGTCAGCTAACTTTCAAACCTCTGTCTGATTCTTTTTAAAACACTATTGCTGTATGAATGCTTAGTATTAGATTTTTTTTTTTTTTTTGGTACCGGGAATCGAACTCACGACCTTGCACCTGCCAGACAGGTGCTGTGCTACTGAGCTATATCCATGGCCCTAGCATTAGATTCGTACTCACCAAAATTTAAGTGCACAGTAGCATACAGGGACAGTGCTGTACGAAACAAATCGGCTTGGGGAACTGCAATGACTGCCAGTCCCTGCAGCCACATGCGCGCTCGCCTTTGGTGTGTGAGTTCTTAGACTACTCAGCCTCATACAGATGTTCTTCTGTGGCTGGTTTATCTCACTTAGCACAGTATGTAGTCCTACCTCAGCTCACCAGTGCTTCCGCTAGTGGACAGTTCCATTTATCAGCAAAAGCACTGGGCAGAATTTCACTCCCATCACAGCCTCTGCCTCGGGTGATGACTATGACCACAGCACTGTTCCCTGGAAAAGCGGAGCAAATTGAGTGCAGGAACCAAGGCACCACTCTAGTCCAGGTTGAACTAAGTAGCTGTGTATGGCAGGATGTCTTATTAAAGCTGAATGAGTTTCCATCATACATATATATTTTCCTGTTCATTCATCAATCCGTAGAAACTTGGGTTCTTTCTGCGTGAATGGTGTGTTCAATAATCCCGCAGTGTGCACGGGAGTCGCATTTACCTGATAATGGTATCTGATTCTGTAGCCAATGCTTAGTTCATCCTGCCCTGCTATTTTCCTTTAAACCTGTTTTCACGTTTTACTGCTCAAATGAGCATCACCAAGTGGTCATTTCCTTCTCTGTGCTTTGCCTCAGAGGAAGTGTGTCCAGTCAGTCCAGAGTGGAAATATTGTTTCTAATTTTTAGTATTTTTAATTGGCAGTAATTTTTATTTCTTTGGATCAACCCTTGAGGTATATATCTAGCAACAGAAAACAAAGAAAGCCACAATTAGAGTGGCAGTTTAGGTTATTCAAACCTGCAATAAATAAATAAAAAGGCATTCTCATACAGTGGAAGCTCTCCCTCCCTCTAGCGGTTAAGAAAAAATAAAACAAAACAAAAACTTGTGATCCTCTCAAATACCTTATTCTAGGTTTAAAAAAACTTCTCAGAAATGATTGTTTAATATTATCAGTTCTATGTGTGTATTCATCTTTGAGCAATTGACAGAAAATTAATTTAATAAATATGGCAGCAAAAATATGATCCAGTCTAATGACTGAAATTCTGGTCTTGGCGCATTGATAAATCTTGGCTTTGGTCTGATCGTTTGGAAGTTTGGAAATATGATGTGGTCTAAGTCAGCTCATGTAGATTTTCTGTGTGAGATATATTTAGGACAAATTGTGGCATTTATGAAATCTCAGTAAATTATGATAGGAAGCCCATATTAAATCACATTTTCTTCAAGAAGTATGTCAATTCTTCTTACTCCTAAAAATTGCTGGTATTGGTAAGTGGAGATGTAACCTCTGCTTTCTTTTAGGTGTGTAAAATGCATGTTCTACATATTTCATTCTACTTTACATGGACATTCTGATTACCAAGAAGATGTTGCATGTAAAAATGGAGAAGTGTAGAGTATGTAAAACCCTTTCCATCATCATTAGTAAACTGTTCATAGAGAAACTGCTTTTAAGTGTGAAATGAACTTTATTCCTCCGTTAGCTATCTTGCAGGTGATGGAGGACTGACTGGGTCTACAATCAGGCAAAACCTAAACTCAGGTTCCTGAAGTACCTCTTGTTAGTTCTGTGACCTTGAGCAAGTTTCTTAAATGAACATTGTTTTCCTTCCCTTAATGGAGACAGTTACCATTGCAGAGGTTAAAGAGCAGTCAGCTTTATCACTACAAAGCATTCAGCTTTTACTGTTCTTTGGCATCCTTGATAGTGTTTATTCTCCCTATGGCTTGAAGTTATATATGTCCCACATTTGAAATATGCATATTTGCTTTTTGACTTTGATTGTATATACTTTTAAAATAGCAAATCTTGCTGTAAACATTGCCAATTAAACTTGCATTAACAGTTGCATTTTCAAGCATATTTTCTAAATCTTTTAAATTCCTTTCAATATTCTTAGAGTAGATCCATTTAAAGAAAACTTGATCAAGAGATACTAAGTAGGAAAGGGCTTGTATAACAGATAAAGGCACACAATATCCTGAAAATGGGTTGCTGTGAACTCTCGGTCTGGGAGTGATTCAGACATTTCTGTTGATTCCCAACTCTCTTGACAAAGCCATCTCTAGTATATGTGGAGATTTTTACAGGGCAGTGGGGCAGGAGATTAGGGCATGGCCAGATGGCTGGGAGAGCCAGTGTGACCCGTTAATGAGGAAGTTCTAGCGCCCATTCACAAAGAGAGCTGTCTTCAATTCCTCTCATGAGAACTCGAGCAGGTTTTTGATAGGACCGCCTGGATGTGGCATCGTCTGAGGAGGGCAGGAGACAGGAAACATGGACCAGCGTGCTCTCTCTTCCACAGTGATCCACTCTCACCCTGCAGGGCAGCCCTCCTTTTAGTGGGTCCACGCTCACTCTGGGGAACATGTTTCTTCGCCTACCTTTAGTAAACATAAAACCTCACTACTTTGTGTACTTATCTTAACCAATTCTGTGTTCATCACAGAAAGAACCTAGAAACTGACTGTCAGAGAAGACCTCAGCACCCCAAAACTCAGTACTAGCAATGGGCATAAAGCTAAAGAGATAAATGTCATAAAGTTATGCTGTCATTGAGAATGTTTTTAATTAAACAGAAACTATGTCCTATTATCCTGACAGACTTTGGCAAGGAGTCTCTCTGTCTCTCCCTGTCTCTCTCTCCCAGTATCTCTCTCTCTCTCCCAGTCTCTGTCTCTCTCCATCTCTCTCCATTTCTCTCTCCATCTCTCTCTCTGTCTCTCTCTCCCTGTCTCTCTCTGTCTCTCCCGTCTCTTTCTCTCTCTTCCTGTCTCTGTCTCTCTCTCTCTGTCTCTCCATCTCTCTCCATCTCTCTCTGTCTCTGTCTCTCTCTCTCTCTCTCACTCTCATACACTCACACATGTACGCATCAACCCCTTTAATTTCCAGTGAACATTCTACTTCAGCATCATACACTACAACACCTGGATGACGAGTTGTGTGGAGGCTTCAAAAGTCAAAGTAGTCAGGTTCGATTCCAGCTCAGCCCCTTCCAACCTCATGGACTCAATTGAAACTCTGTAGGTATAACGCACAAGATGGTCCTGAGACCCGTGAGGTCTTGTACAAAAGTGTCTTGATTTTTCGACGTCCCTCAAGTGTCACACAAGTGTACAACGTGAGCTATTATCATTTCAGTGCCCTGACAGAAGTGTCTAAAATCAAAGAAGCAAACACCAACCTTTGTATCAGAAATAGCCCAAGGAGTGGAGGAGGAGCCATGTTCCACCTGTGGCCCCACCTGCCCATGACCCTGCCCGTGTCTGCTCCTTTTCCTTCCTCTCCTGGTCTGCAGGGTGTGCTGGTGAGGTCAGCGATTCTGTCACGACAGAGCCTCATGGTCTCTCTTCTCTGATTTCTCCAGCCAAGAGATCTGCAAAGCCACCGAAGTCTTCATGTGCCCGCTGTGTGACAAGAACTGCTCACTGCAGAGACTCAACGACAGCTGCATCTACGCCAAGGTGAGCAGGCCCTTCCCTGTCTCCGCCCAGCCTCCACGCATTCCAAGAAACAGGCGTAAAAGTCCTCCAATAAATAGCTTTCCACCAAAGTCACCATCCCACGAGTTTCAGCCATCATTATTAGTGTCACTATAACTGACAACAGCCCGTCTGCCACAATTACAGCAGTGCACTTTTCTTTGAGTATCTTCATCTTCCCTTCTTTTTATAATTGATAATTGCTACCAGAGACATGAACTTCCGCTTGTGATCATATCTAGGCTCTTTCCAGAAGAACAATTATTTTTAGTGCTGATGATTAAATTTTTACCTTCCACAAAGACGAGTGAAGTTAAAATGTTTCTAATTGTATAGCAAAAATTAAACAGCATATCAAAAAATTTATCAAGCTGTGCTTATTAGAATCACCTAAAGAGTTGTTTTTAATTCCTGAAGTGCAGATCACATGCCAGAATGATTAAATCAGACTCTATAGGTAAAGAACTTAGATCTGAGGATATTCTAAAATGCCCCAAGTCAGTCCAATATTTCTACAAATTTAAGAAATACTGACTTGTAGAATCATTATTTTTTATTTAACAAAGTTTTCATATAGTTAATGGCACGTATCTGAAGTACATAATTCGATATTTTGTTAAATGCACGTGCCTGTGAAACCACGACCAAAATCAGTATAATGAACTTACCTGTCACCTCCAAAAGCTTGTAACGATATCTCCCACCCCTTCCTGAGCCATCCCCCGTGCTCAAGTAGCTAACTGCTTTGCATCATTATAGGTAAGTTTGCATTTTCTAGACTCTTATGCACATGGAATTATACAGCATCCATTTTTGCACAGCTTAATTATTTTGAAATTCACTGTCACCTTGTAGCAGTTATCAACAGGTCATTCTTCTTCACTGCTGAGAATTATTGTTACATCTGTGTCAGAGTTCATTAGTGTTTCAAAGTGTTGCCTATTTCAAGGAAAGCTCTTAGGAACTTTCATTTGTAGGTCTCTCTAGAGACAAACACTATGACACCTCTTGAGTCAGTCACTAGGAGTAGAATAGGTGGAATACATGCTAAATAAATGGTTAGCCTTTGTATTAGTCCATTTTCTATTAGTTATGAACTATCTGAGGTAGGTATTTTACTAATAAAAAAAGTGTACTCTGGTGTAAGTTTCTGGGGTGCAAAAGTCAGGTGTCTTAGCTGCTGAGGGCCTTCATCCTGGAGAAGTCCCAAAGAGGTGTCGAGAATCACATGCCAAGAGACAAGGAGGGTGGGCACGCGTGCCTCAGTCTGCTCACGCCTTGCTTCTTATAAATTCACCGTGATTCACTCAAAATATTTCCACTCTAGTGACCTAATCTAATCCTAATCACTTCCAAAGTGCTGATTTTGCACTTTAAAAACTGTAATCACTCTTCTTTCCCTGAATGGATATGAGCATTTTCTTCTTGTAAGACATTATAATACCTCAGTTCCTAGATGGGAAGTTTCAAAAATAAGAGAGCAGATTTTTGCCAAAGAAACAAGCCAACCAGTGTTGGCTTATCTTGCCACATGATTGTCTGGTGTTTTGGTTACTTTTCTCCTTGCTGAGACAAAATACGCAACATCCAAATTAAAGGAAGGAAAGATTTCTTTAGCTCAGTCTGTGGAGGTTTCAGTCCATAATCAGCTGGTCCAAGGCAGGGTGGCCTGGCACCAGGGCAACAGTTCAAGGCTGCAGAAGACAGAAAAAGTAGCAAGAGTAAAGGAGAGAGCAAGCCTCATCTCCCTTATATTGTAAGCAGGATACCACTCCTAGGGTGAGTGTAGCGCTCCCACCATCTCCCTGCCCTCCTCTTACACAGGCTCGGAATGTTACAAAGTGAGGACCCTGGCCCCCTGCTGAGTCACTTAGTTAAACCGCTAAACTTCTCAAGTTGACACAGTGTATCAACTGTGACACCTGGCCACATGATCTAATAACTGTCACTGCAGTTTCTCACAGAATCCATTACTGCTTTGACAATAAAAAATCAAATCTGACATAATTTATTTAAAAGTACATTCACGGCCATCCCCTCACAACTCAAGGGTGGATTTGCTTGGAAAAAGAGTTGATCCTATCATACAATAAAAATAACATTTAATTACATTAACATCTCCTTTCATGACTTTTTATTTTTAATACTTGTAAGCTTAGGAATTAAAAAGTTCTATGATTTAGTGATGTCTATAAACTCATTTAAAAACATGGACACTGCACAATTGAGTCCTATGATGCTAGATTTTCCTATTAAGTGGAACAATTTTCCAGAAGTTACTAAATCTTCTAAAAATACACATGTAATTCCAAAAATGACTCGCCCCTTGAAATTGGCCTCATTTATAATAATTATTAGGTCTTTAAAATTGCTGTTTGTTTAACAATCTTTTATTTAATCTCCAGCATGGGATTCGGACCTCACACTGATATTTTGGCCAGAGCAGGAATAGGAGGGGAGGTGCTGCTTCTTAAAGAAAACCGAGGAGTCTGTGTGTAGTCTGTGTACGTCAGAGTCACAGGCAAAATCTCTGCAAAAGCAGATCCCCGGGCCCCACATCCTGAAACTCAGAGTTAGTTCCTCCAGGGAGAGGCCTGCAGTCCACAGACCAGCAGATGCCTCGGGCTCCGACTCCCAGGAGCCAGGTCTAGAAGAGGAGAAGGACAAGATTAGGTGTATTTCCATCCACCCAGATGCAGTGAATACAGATGGTCGTGCGAGGTGTAGGCTGCTGAAAAGTTAGGGGTTGGGAAAGAAGTCAGAGATAAAGGGAGGGAAACGGAGGGAAGCGGGGAGATAGAGATACTGATTGATTCCAGCCATGTAGGGTTGAGTCTGTTCACGATACTCTCGCCCTCCTTGGTGGAATGAGGCCTTAATGAGGTAGAAGCAGCAGTTTCCAGAGCCTCGGGTTGTTTTGAACTTAGCCGAAGTTTGAGAGGAAGACTCAGTTGCTACAGCAGGGCAGGCCCAGACTTCAGGCTTTCATCCACAGGAGAAACGTGTGTCCTTCAACGGTGCCGTGCGGGCTGACAGGCACTCACACGACACGGGCTGACTCCAGATCCCGAGTAAGGGGGACTGGCATGTGTTGTGCTCAGTTCGCTTCCCGCTTCATGAATTTCCCCATTTCACCGACAGTGCTAAAAGAAAGTGCCGATTCAGAGGCCCCCCTAAACATAATGGCTACCTATTCTTTCTAACAGAATAATTCATCAAAAATGTGTGTTTTTAGATCAAACTAACTTCTTCTTGCTTTGAGAAAAATCTGGCATGATACTTGGGGAATTTTTTTTCAGTGTTTTAGCAAGTTTTTCTCATCGTCGCAAGTGTTCTTGTGCTAGGAGACAGGAGGATAACGCTCACTAACTCTCCACCCTTCCGCATCTCCTCTCTCTCCATTTCCACCTGGTGTGCCCCTCTCATGCCATCGCCTTCCACGGCGCCCACTGGAACTCACACTATAATCGCGGGTTCTGTCTGCCACCGATCCTTATTCTCATCATATACAGTATCCCGTTCATAACAGACCCCTTGTTGCCCCGGTAAGGGACATTCTGAAGCCTCCCTAGGCCTCCCTTATCTTTATCTCCTCTTCCATGTCTATAATCTCCCACTATATGGAGATCTCATGGACACCCATTGTACCACACGGACATGTTTTAAAAGTATAAGATCTAAACCGATGGAGTTAAATGAGGGAAAGATTTGAAAATGAACCTAGCCAGGAAAAAGAAAGGAAATTGTTTTAAAGGAAAATACTGCATAAAATATATCACACCGAGGCCTTTTAGTCCCCAGTTTTTTACAATGAAGGCTATTTCTGAAATGGAGGAGAACCATTATTCTCGGTGACCTTTAAGCCAGCATGTGTAGACTCCTTGTTCCAGCGCCCTCTGGGGGTCCCCACACAAGCCCTTGTGTCTAAGGGAATCAGACAGCTGTTCAGCTGCTCCGAAGCCCGGGTGTCTCTGCAGGAAGCCCTGGAAACAAGGCCTGGGCTCCCCCACTGTGATTTTATGAACCCTGTAGGAGAATTTCTTCATGGTTCCTTTCTCTCCTGTACATAATGTATGGTAATAATGGTTCTGAAAACCACTGCTTCTAACAGTTTTAGAAACCCGAAGCCTTCACAGTCACAATGTGAGAGCCACATGGAATGTTTTATTCCTGTTCACAAACCTTTCAAAGGAACAGATCCTTTTTATGCTGGGATTTTTATCAGTGATGCAATGCAGAAAAATGTACCCTACATTTACTTGTCTTGCCTATTGCGGTACAGTGTGTCCCAGAGGCTGACAATTAAAAAACACCTAATATTGTTTTAATGTCTCCTTTGAGCACACTTCAGGCTTCAGACTATGCACAGAGTACTCCACTCTAATCCAGCTTCCCATGTAACAATGCTCCGTAGTCCAAAATTCATCTCTCCTGCCTTTGATAATGCTACCCTATGTTCTCTACACAGTAACCCCCATATCCCTGTCTTACTTGAAGTATTATTTTCCATACTTCCCTTTTCCTGTCATCAACTGGTCCCTAAAATGAAAATTTCCAGAAATAAACGATTCATAAATTTTAAATTTTATGCCATTTTGAATAGTATGTTGAAGTCTTGTGTAATACCACTCTATCCAGCCAGGGGTATGACTCATCATTGGTCCTGTGTGTCCATGTGCTATATGCTACCCACCCATTAGTCATTTAGTAGCCATCTCAGTTATCAGATCTCAGTAGCTCTATCATATCCTTGTGTTTCAGCAGCTAGTACCTATTAGGGTTGGGTTGTGGACCAACCCTACTCACAAAGCCCACCGCATGTACTTTACTTCTGCTGGTCAGGTAGACACCATATCATTTCACCTTACCACAAGGAGGGTGAGTACAACACAGTTAGATGCACTGAAAGGCCAATTTTACATCCCTTGTATCATACCATACAATTGTTCTACTTTATTATTGTTCTACTTGATTATTAGAACTTAACTGTTCTCTATTATTAACCTTGTTGTTAATCTCTTGTCTCTGTCTTACATATTCAACTTTATCACAGATATTATGTGTAGGAAAAAAACACAGTAACTGCAGGGTTACGTGTTCTCTGCCGTTTCTGGTGTTCAGTGTGGTCTTGGAATGTGCCTGTCTGGGACGAGAGAACCACTATAGTTTCCATACTGTTTGTGTGCGTGCCAGATATTTATGTTCTTGGCTGTGTTTGTTTAATCTCACTTGCTAATTTATAAATATGGTGACAGCATTCTGCAAATGAAACCAACAAAGGTAATTTCAATTTTATTAAGTTCGAACTTTATTAAAATTAAACAATCCTTGCAACTCTGAAAATGTATCACTGCATTGTTCTTTATGCAACTTCAGGTAATATCTGATTTAAAACATGCTGACAGTATCATATATGTCTAGTGATTTATGAAACTTCTGAAAACAATTTAAGATGAGATTCCTTATATTTTGCAAGCCACTACTGGGTGCATGGAACTTGCTGAGAGAGATAAAAGCAGGGTCACAGCCTTCTCATTGGAAGTGCCAGCTTGCAAGTTGATTCTGCAATTTACAAATTCCCCATTCATGAACGTTTTGCCAAAAAGAAATGCAATTAGGTATTCCTTACTTGAATAACCAACTCCTTACATCTCATATTGTAGTTTAGCTTATGGTGGCCCACAAATATTTCCTCAGTCTGCTAGAAAAACTGCTAAGCAAAAGTGAAAGTGGGAGAAAAAGAGAATCAGGGAAGAGAATTGAAGTAAAAGTTGTTTCATCATTTCTCCTCATGAAAAAAATCACAGAAAGTAGATGCAGGATCTCGTAAGCCATAAAATATTGCAATTTCATTGGGCAAAAGCCATAGTGCCTAAATTCAAACAGCAATCACTGGATTATTATAATCAATAGAATGATTAATTTTGTTTGTTGTTTTCCATTAAGGTGACATACTTGTTTGACAATGGAGGAACAGTCTTCTTTGCTATTTTTATGGCAATATGGGGTAAGTGCATTCTTTCATTATATTCTATCTCTCATCTTCTAAGGCTGTTGCTGTGTTTCTACACACACACACACACATGCACCTACATCATGTAGCAACTCAATAATGATAGTTTTTACTCTCTCTTGTTTTTGCTTGTAAAGGCTGGCACTTGCTTTGCTTGCCTTTGCATACATTTTTTGCTTCTTTGGGAGTTTAATCTTTATCTAACCTCCTAACCACTACAGCCTAGGTATCCCTACACTTTGGAATGCTTTTTTTTTTTTCTTGCTGCCAAAATCATGTGACAAGCTGAAACATAGTCGAATCCACATTAAGCTCTTTATATTATTATTTATGAGAATGATGGTCAAAAGTTTTTCTTTGTTTAATGTCTCCACTCATCTATTTCCTTATGCTTCATATATTTAGAGATGCAGAATCTATTCTGTATATGACTGAGCAATAATGTCTAATATATAATAGATCCTATCCTGAACAACTTACAACTGTGCAAGTTACATTCTGAGTGTATTCTTTGGCTGACTTTCACCGTATTTCTCATCAAATTTTAAGGCGCTCAATTAATTGAAATCTAAAATATATTTAGACAAGTTGGAGTTCTTCCAACCTGGAAGACTTCTGAGGAAAGTATCACTTTCCTGGTTAGGGTCAAGTTTTCTGGCATGAGCCTGTTGAATGCTGTCATTGTCAGAGTGAGGACTCTGTGGGCTGACCACATATGTACTGAGGACAGGTAAGCAAAATGTGATGGAATATAAGTCTCTCATTCCTATTGCCTAGTTTCCCAGGAACAGAACTTTGGGCCATATGTTCTTTCTAGCTTTAAATGAAATTGTTTTTAAAGATCACTCTCACAATTTCCCCAATGTTCCTAATCTTGTGGCCCTAAGAGTGCAGGTGGAACAAGGAAAGAGTCTACTGCATTCATTTTTGTTCAAAAGAGGTGTAACTGGGCATAGTGATGAATATCTGCAATGCCAGCACTCAAGAGGCTGAAGCAGGAGGGTTGCTGTAAAATCGAGGCCAACCTGGATTACACAAGTGAGTTCAAGGCCAGTCTGCACTACATAGCAAGTCCTTGTCTCAAAAAAAAAAACAAGAAAAAGAAAAGGTGAAAATACGGTTTAGATTCCCTATTTTTGTTAAAAGATTTTTATTATTAAATTATCAAGCATTGCTATCATGCTGATGCCTTTTATCTGATTCTGCAAGTATTTCCTACTAAGAGAAAAGCAGATCAAAGTGCAAATTTCATCTTTAGAATAGACGCGTCAGCCCAGCTGAAAGTTGTATGCAGGGAAACTTTTGGAAGGACGTCTCCTCTCTGTGTTTCTGCTACGAGTGTCAGGCTCTCGGGGTTCTCTTCGCACAGTCCGTGTGACAGTGAGCTTGCGCAGTCTCTTGGAAGGCGGGAGTGTGGCAAGTGACCAGGACACATGGACACTTACCGTCGGAGGCCTCTGCCGTGCTACTTTATACCACAGTGCGAAGTGGAGGGATGTCTTCCATGGGAATGCCATCCCGTGCGCTTTCTCGGCACTCCGGCATCGCACAGTCACTCACAGACGGGTTATAGTAACTAGGGCTTCCGAAGCCCCCGTCATACGGTTCTGGTGTGTTGTCTAATCGCAGGACTAAAGAGTGAAATAAAATAAACAAAATGGTTTTATAGTGATAGTCTGAAAAATGCATGCTCAAGGTGTCTGCTTATATTACCAGATTATAGACTTGTTGGAGATGAGTAAACAGGTAAAACTTTTCTGTGGGCTTTTCAGGTATTATTTTTGAAATGTTGAAGAAGTAGATAGTTTCAAGCTAAATTTATTTCTATGACTAAGGGACAGTTTTACTTCCTAAATTTCATTGCAGGTAGATGCGAAATAAAGGAACTAGGGAAGTGATCATTACATAAACTTACCAATACTTTGTATAAAAATGTACCAATATTTATCTTCCTGACTTTTTAATCTTGAGGTTTCCAAAAGCTTACTAACATGTTCTAAATTTTCTACTTCCAGTATAAAAATTATTATTTCAAAACCAAGGGCATTAAAAACTATAGCCATTATTGGGCCAGTTATCTCAATATCTGGGTTGAAAAGCTGTTTTAGAGGGAGAAGGAAGAAAATAGTTCCTGACAACTTGTGTCCTTCTGATAGATTCAAGTGATCATGCACTTAAGGTTTGCTCAATATATTTTTTACACCATGTGTTTCCAAATGAGTTTCCCAGGGAACTGAGGTATATGGGAGAGATGTCCCAAAGCAATCTTGGAAAGGTAAGGCATGTGTTGCTAATGAATTACTTTTTATCAATCAACCATGAATGCATAGTATGCATTGATGTGATCAGCGGAATATTTGTGTGATGCACATTAGACAAAGTTCTTAGGTTTACCAGTGTGCTTACAAGTCACTGTTGTCAAAACAGCGGTTATCTTTTAATTCCAAAAGTGCCACTTTTTGTTGTATATGAATTGCTAGAAAGTTATAAGCAGAGTTCTGTTAAATTTCCAACTAAAGGATTTGGTTCTGAATATTAGTAATGTATTTGTCATAAACTTATCAAACCTCGATGAGATTTTCTTTATCCAAGGGATTCAACATGGACAGTTAACTAAGTGTTATTGGTGGGAATATCCCTGGTGTAAAGAAGAAAATGGGTTTTTCTCTACAGTATGAAAGAGGTATCTTACTACAAATCAAACCTCTAGCTTTTTTTTTTTTTTTTTTTTTTTTTGCTGGTACCAGGGCTCGAACTCACAACCTCACACAACCTCATGCTTCTCATGCTTCTCTAGTTTTATTTTTAATGTATATGTTTCTCACATACAGATATTCTAGGCAATCTTTTACGCCATATGAGAGGAAATTTTCTGAATTAAGATACATTGTCATTTCATTTGTGCAAACGTGACTCTTTTAGCTCCTGAGTATAATTTAAGAGACTGACTAAGGCTGCATAAGGAGGGTGGTTGCGAGAGTACACTTTCATTGACCTCCAGTCTAGAAAGTCTTTGCTCATATTATTGCTACAAGGAATATTACAATGGCAAAGAATGGTAATCACTTGCTAACAAAACTGGTCATTTTTTCTTTATGCTTCATCTTCCAAATGATGTTTGAATTCTGGCATTACAGTTTGAAACTTATTTGGATGCAAAGAGGAAGACTTACAAGTACAGTAGTTTTACATTTTCACTCAGAGTTCCAGAATTACTTTGGTAAACCTGTAGGCTTTTTTTGTCATATGTATCCTTGAATTCCTTCATAGCACTTGATTCTCTCTTAATTAAAATCACACCGTCTAGGCGAGGGTCTGAAATAGTTATTACCTGGTTCATTTCTGTCATCATAAAGCCGCCGATGGGAAAACGAATCTGTTTTCCTCTTTCCATACAATAAGTAGCCAACGAGACTAAGCAAGGAAACACCCAGAATTGTCCCTAAAATAGCCCCGAACACCACTCCAGTATTTTTGTTCTCTGGAAGACAAATACAGCTACAGTTAGGACATAGGAAATAACTATTAAAAAGCATAGTGGCATATATGTTATTAGGTACCAAAGAATGTTCAGTGTTTTTTAAAATTAGCTAACGTTGGCAGTGTGTATTTGCGTGTGTGTGCCACACACACAGAAGGCTGACACGCACAGTCGCTTTGTCATTTCACTGAAACACGTCTGAGTCTCAGCTCTGTACCTGTTACCTGTTACCAGCACCAGCCCCGAAAGGCCGGTGGTATTCGCCATTAACATCTAGTTCCAGTGTTGGTTTCTGTATTCGACTCATTTTTCAAAAACCCTAAGTCACTGATAAAGTTTAATGATGATGTGAACTTTGAGTTTCTTTCTATAAATAATTCAAGATTAAAAAGCTAGTAAGGGTGATAAAAAATAAATCCACAAACTTCAGTAAAAAGCCACTGTATGAAAAAAGCAATATATGTGATAAAGGATATTTCCAAATACTAAAACGAAGCCAAGCAGTGGACTAAGGCAAGGCGCCAGCACTTCCTTGTATATCAAGGTGTGAGCCTTGGGGTGGCTAAAATATTACCATATGTATTCTTTACTGAGCCCCTATTTAAAAAACTACTTGATGCTCTTTGAACTCATATTTAGATAAATACAATTCTTTGAGGGTCTCTGATTCTATATAAAACTCCACTTCTAAGAAAATCGGTCAAGTTGGCATACAGAAAATTGTTACCATGACAGAAAAGAAAACTTAACAATTTTTTAGATTAAAAAGCATTGATAAGAGTAAATGATATTCTCTCTTTGTCTCTGTCTCTGTCTCTGTCTCTCTCTCTCTCTCTATATATATATATATATATATGTATATATAATTTTGAAGTTCATCTTCATAGTAGTTCTATAAGCATGTGAAATTCTCGGTTGTCTAAGATTCAGTAAAAATTGCTACCTGGTGATCCCAGCTCTTTTACCCCAGTTCCCATCTTTACTTGACATTACCTTCTCATTTTTCCCCAGTCTCTTCCCAATCTATGATAATGCTTAGCATATGCCCAATTAAGCCTTGAATGTACTTCACTGTTTCCAATAAATTTAATAACTCCTTTCCAAAGAAGTAAGAATCACCTATCCCATTGCACTATCCATTATTTTTCTAGAATGACACAATCCTTAGATTTAACCTCTGACTTGCTTGGAGATTCAATTCCAAGTAAAAGAAAAGTTAAATTCATTTATATTTACCTTTCTGGGGGTCCGAGGTACTTGGCAAGAGTTTTGAATTATTGGTGAATTTTAAGGTGGTCTGCAGAGTTGATTTTTCTCGGTAGAGAGTGAAGGCGGCGAAGTCGTCGCTCTCCGTGGTGAGCCACCCAGTTGGCTCCACGGTCATGGGGGTCACAGGCTGGAGAGTGGGCGCCGGAGGGAGGACGCTGATACCGGCGGAGCTGTTACCAGGAACATACACTGTGCTGTTCTCCAGGGACCAGCTGAGGTTTTCTGGTGACGCCGTCCATGTAGAATTGGGGTGTGCTGAGACTGGCCAAAGATTTTCCTCTGCTAGCGATGAGTTCAAAGGCAATTTGGAAACAAAGCCGTGCACCAGGGGAGGGCTTGTGGGAAGTGTGGCTGGGGGTCTTGGAGCCTTGGGGAAGGTGACTGTTGTCAAATTCCTGGTGGAAGTTGCTACCTCAGGTGCAGTCATTTTGGGAAAGGAGACAGTTCTGCTTTCATGGTCTGAATTTACATTTGCTTCTGTTTCCAAAATGAGTGTATGCTCCTTTGTTTTTAGAATTTCTGCAATGCTTTGTGTTGTGTTTTTTTCTAGATTTTCTGTCTCATGACTCTCAAAGGGTAGTGAAATAAACAAAGTTGAAACCAGCACAATTTGAACTAAAGTCAACATTGTAGCCTTCCTTGCTATGGATTTTATTAAGAGGAATCTGAAAAAAATAATCATTGGAATTACTAAACTAAGTATTCTGAATTGTCTATGTATCTACATTTTTAAAGAGAGAAAAATTTAGAGACAATGTAGAGACGACAGTATCAAATTCTTTATTCCAAAAATGGTTGTGTTTTGGGAGAATTAAGTACTTAAACTAATGTCCATATAACATTTTCTATATAACATTCTATGTAACATTTTTTTCTACTTTCCATATAACATTTTTTTTCCTTCTAGGGAAATGCAATGGAAATCTGTGTTAAGCCAGACAGTACTATTTCAAAGATCATTTAGTTAAATAACTTTTTCAAAATACTGTAAATGTAGGATGTATACACATTCCTGTTTCCTTAAACCTGTTCAAGAATGTGTGTTCTTTACAAAATGATTTTTAATGTCAATTCTGAAAATGATATTACTGATCATACCCTAAATGTGTCACATATAGTTCTATAAATTTGTCAGTGTGGAACTCCCTTGAATACATTTTGTTAGTATCTATTTTGAATGTTAGATTTGTAAGTAGTATCTGTTTTTTTATTTTTTTTTAATTTCACAAGGCCCTTCTACTTAATTCCAAATGGAGAAGAAGTAGGAAAATTTTTAGATTTTAGGATATTAATTATGCTTATACTTTTATTTGATAAATGAAGAATCTAAATATATGTGAAGACTTCACATAGAATTGAATATAAAATCATGGTCCGAAACTCTAATCCATTCCAATCATATTTTTTAATTTTGAAAACAAAACAAAAAAAGAAATGATACAGAATTTTTAAAAAATTGTAGGAAATTAACACTGGTTAATATATTGTATATCATTATCTTAGAAGTAGTTATTCAGGTTATAAGATTTAGGCATGAAAAAAATGATCAAACAATCAATGAAAGCAAAAACTTCTTTTTGATGAACTTACAGAAATTAATAGTATAGTTATCTGTCTTGTGTATATATATATATGTATATATGCATATACATATATACATATATATATATATACCCATATACATATAATCTTTTCCCTTCTTTCTTTTCTCCTTTCCCCTATCCCAGTTGTTCTTTCCTTTTTAGTAATTTCTTTCTCTTTCATTTTCACAATATCTGTTATACATTTTGGATGTTATTAATCTTTCAGGGTTTTTTGGTTTTTTGTTTTTTACACTTGGAAGACAATATAATGTTTACACATGTGGGTCTGATTTATTTCATGTATGAGTGTGGTCTCAAATTGCATCCATTTACCTATAAAAAGCCTCAAGTTTATCCTTCTTTATAGCTGAGTAATACTCCACTGTATAAAAATACATCTTTTTGATTCATTCAAACCCATCATTTTGCCTCCACGTAAAAGTGCCACAATTCAGAAATAGATTATATGGGAACAACTTTTACAGTCACGTTAAATTACAATTCTGGCTTCTGTCATGAGAGACGCTGTAATAAACTGCGGCTTCATCATCATGACAGTGACCAAACTGACTAGTTGTGAGACCCGAGGAAGATGGAGAGGAGGAAACGGAAGAGGAGGCTCTGGGCAGCGCAGGCTCCGCTCCGTGGACGTCTCACGCCTCCCGTGGCGGCCGTCTCACGCGGTGCCTGGGCCCCCACGGCCGCCCGGCCCTCCTGAGACTAGAACTGGAGTTCATATGATGCGCATTTTGCAGAGGGCGGACCTGAGGCTCAGAGCAGCGAGTGAGACTCAGTGGACGCGGCGTCACTCGACACCAACTCTGCTTCGTGCAAAAATTGAAGGTGCTTTTAACTGGAAATTTATTTTTTTAAAAATTAGACTATTTCCTTTAAAACAATTTTTAAAAAATGACTATTCCTCTTCAAGCAATAAAATGTGAGAACTGCTTTTATAACCTTTGAATGGGACCTTGTTTCGCACTAGAATCTTTCAAGCTGGTGGACCCAAGAAACAGAAGGCGATGCAGTCGCCGCTCTTCGGGTCTGGATCGCCTGCCAGTTCTCAGAGCCTCCTGAAATTTTCATGGCTGTTTTTATCCTTCCTGGCTTTTCCTTAGGGCCTAGGCAGCCGCTAAAGAGCTGGCACTCCTGCCACCCTGTTCCTTAACGATGGCTCATGTAGTGCGGTACAATTTAAATACGCCAACAATATATCCTCATATAAGAGTTTTTTGAGAAGCTTTTAGGAAGAAGTCCATGTCCTCAAATTGCAAAGGTTTAATAATATAAAATGTATCCACACTCCATGCTAATCACTGAAGGAATGTCTCCGTATAAGGCAAGTGGGCAGACATACGATGACATTCCTAGCAACATTATTTATGAATGTCCAGCCTATATGTCCCCAAGTAACAGATTGGGTGAAAATTAAGAAATGAGAGCTTCTCTGACCACATGGACTACTATGACAAGTACAATGCAAAGCGAAAAATCCAGGCATGCTGTATGATTTCTTATGCATAAAACATAAGCGAAAAAGTTCGAGTGTTAGAGTCAAGAGAGTGATTCCTTGTGGGAAGACAAAAATGATTGACTAGGGGCATAGAATGGGCTCCCGTATGCTGGAAATACTCTGTGTCTTGATGTGATCAGGAATTCACAGGTGTTTACATTTGTGGTAGTTCTCCTCACTTATATTTTTATTCACTTTCCTGCAATATCCAATAAAATGGGTCTAGATGCTAAACATTATCTTAATTTAAAAATGTTACTAATGGAAAACATCACTATTTTATACTTGTTATATCACAGGCTTTACATGTTTCCCATTTAATTCTTAACAAAGGTATCAAACAAACTTCAAGGAAAGGTTCATAATCCCACTTACCAATGATTAGATGGGGCATAAATTATATGAGTAATGGATCCAAGGACTCATATTTAAGTGACTGGAAGGCTGGTTAGGATTTAAATCCTTGTGTTTCTGAGTTAAAGCTGGTGTGTGTCATCCTTCCTTGGCCTGCTCGGGAGATTGGGGCAAGATCTGATGAGCAGACCCACATGGGCAGACGGCCAAGTCCTTCGTATAGATATTGCTCAAGTATTTGCTTACAACCTGCATATCCTCCCATGTACCTTAAATCATCTCAGGCTTCTTGTAATACTTGATGTACTGTAAATACATTGATATACTGTATTATTCAGAGAATAATGAGTCTCTGTAGGCTTGGCATAGTTGTAATTTTTTCCTGAATATTTTAATCTGTGTTTGGTTGAGTCCATGGATACAGATTCCACAGGTATAGAGCCAACTGTGCTGGTTTTTGCAACAGAAGTTGCAAAGGAGTATAGAATTCAGGGCTCAGCTGCTTTTCAGAGCTTCTTCCCACCAATGCTTTTTTAAAGCCTGGCCACTCCAAATTTAATCATTACAGACAGAGTAGGCTACAACCATTTTTCAAAACCCTCGTAATATAGGACTTTTTATCTTAAGTATCTCACAAAGACAAGAGACATCCATTTGCCCCATATTAGGAAATCCCAACTGTGTCCATGGTTTCCCCATGGACACAATCACCATGTAATTTATGTGTATAATCACTGGTGCCCATCCTCAGGACCCGTGGTCACTTAGGCAGATGCCTCACCTTACACATCACAGGGAGCGTGCAGCTTAGGGATGGGTCCGTGCACTTTTTCAGAAAACTCCTTCTCCTCTCCACTCCAGGACTCCTTGCAAACATGACCATCTTTCGCTTTGTCTGGTGCCAGGGCCCTGCCTTCTGCATTATATTTGGCCACTCTTTTTCTGTGATTGTAGGGCAGTTGGATTTGCTTTCTCTCAATCTAGGCGTTTTGTTTATTTTCTTTTCCTAAAAAGTGATCATCATAAAAGAAAAAGAGTCCTTCTAGGTTTCTTCTCATTGTGCCACACGAGGAAGGCAGCACTGCTCTTACACAGCCCTTGGGTAAGGAGAATCCACGTACCCAGAGCCCACAAAGCGAGTTCTCTGCTTCCTGCTTGACCTTTGTGCACCACTGAGCGCGCACACGGGATCTCATTCCTCTCCCTCGCTTTTGATTGTAATTTGAAAACCTAGGGCACCTGTGCCCGCAAGGTGCCAACCCTTCTGCCTGCCTATAACTTACCTCCTGGGAAAAGCAAAGAAAGTGAGGCAGGGGAGGAGACCATGCGTATTTATTCAGAAATTAGTGCAGCTGCGGGCAGGGCTTGGGTGAGGGCCGGTTTATTCCTGTTGTCCTGACTTACACCCGTTTCTTGGACGTCTTTCCTCTTATGAGATAGGAGCAGCCACCAGCTAAAGCCATCTCACAACTGTGGCTCTGAAATTTTGTAGGAGCAAGGACCAAGTGATGTGGATTAAATGTGACTTCATCGTGAATCCTACAAAGCATTATTAACTGCAAAAACTAATGGAGTGGTTCAGAGGGCCCCGAGGGCCATAAATGAAACTATGTATTTTCTTTTTCCTCTTTGCATGTTCTTTTCAAGTTCTCCACCTCTCTAGAGTTGATATATATATATATATATATATATATATATATATATATTTTTTTTTTTTTTTTTTTTTTTTTTTTTTTTTTTTTTTTTTTTTTGTGGAACCGGGGATTGAACTCACAACCTCGCGCCTACCAGTGCAGGTGCTTAAGGCACTGAGCCAAACTCCCGGCCCTGATTTTTTGAGGCAGGGTCGCACTATGTAGCTCAGGCCGGCCTTGAGCTCGCGTTGTAGCCCATGCCGGCCTCGAACTCACAACGCTCCGCCTACCTCAGCCTCCCGAGTGCTGGGATTAAAGGCATGTGCCACCACACCCGGCTTAGAGTTGAGATATTAAAATAATGCTGTGCTTGTGTTACAGGAAGCTGGAATTATGGTGGATGTGAACAGCAAGCTTGAGAATGCCCAGTTTCATCTGTCAGTTAGGTACCCCAGGGGTACAGACAGAAGGTGGAAAGAAAGAAAAGTGAAATTTTAGAGGGAGAGAAACTCAGGAGAACCAAGTGGCGTCAGTTTTCCTCCTGCTCTTTGCCTCTTTTTATACCTAAGTGGTAGTAATTAGGGGGTGTGAGCTCCAGAGGAATTCTGGAGGTGTAGCATGGGAACCGAGCTTTGAGCATCAGAAATCTAAGACACTTCCAGAATTATGTACAGGTACAAATGCCCTATGGTGAGTATGGTCACTATGTATGGCAAATATGTACTAATAAAAATTAAAATTTTAAAAAAGTGAAATTATCATAAAAAGGACCACCGCCCCCCAAAAAATAATTTCCAGGTACTTTGTGAAATCTGAAATATAGATTCTAAACATTCCTGTATATATTAAAAAATTTCTGTTGCTTTTTAATATTTAACACCTTTTAAAATAGGCCCTCAAAACGAGTGAGTTTCGACTTTTGAACAATTCTACACAGAAAGCATGAATGCTGTTTTCTGCTCTTTCTTTGGCACTGGCCCTGGTTTCACATTCCTGCTTTTGTGTGGAGGGTTACAGACGGTGAGGGAGGAAAACAGATGCTGGCCATTAAGGGGACAAACCTACATCAAGATGTAAGTTTGCTTCCTCTTAAATGCAGAAAGTCACTATTCTGCCCATCCTCCCCGTTGTAACTGAGCGATACCCATTTTGTACCACACTTTGAAAACAAGGAGGTGCCCTAATTCCTGACAGGTAATCTGCCTGTGCACAGAGAAAGAAATTGTGGTCTTTCAAAACCATTTCTAAATGAGACATTTTAGAATAAATACCAGTTCGGTTACACTTCAGAGATAATACAAGCACATTTCTATACTGAAATGGCCAGTGCATAGACATTGTGGCACCCTATCCTCCAGTTGCTTTTGATGGCTTCTTGCTAGAGATGACAGGCTATCAATGAAGATGCATGGGTGTGGTTTTTCTGTTTTGTGTTGTTTGTGTTGTTGTTGTTGTTTGTCGTAGAAATCCCAGTGTGCCATATTGATATCCTGAGCAGAACCTGAATACTAGAGTTATTTTGATGGCCTTTCCAATCTTGGATGATATTTTGTTTTTTCTACCTGAAACAATCATGCTAAGACATAAGAAATTATGTTTCTAAAACGGTGTCTCTAAGGATTTTGAAAAATGAGAATCCAAACAGTCTGAGAAACTTACGTCTATCACTTCCCTTTTCTTTGATTAAAATCACAAGGAAAAAGGAAGAAGGAAAGAATGATTTTCCTTCAGAAAAAAAAATTCAAAACATTGTCAATATCATTCTAACTAAAAGAGCTGGATATACATAGATTCAGGGGAAAAAAAATAAACCAGAGCACCTTCCTGCCTGCAAGCTTAGGCAATTCTGAGTTGTGAAATTCAGTACCTAAAGCATTAGTGGGTGAGTGTCAAGCTCGAAAAGAATGCACCTCCAAAGGAAGACTCTGGGTGTAAGTTCTCAAGCATGAGGTTTTCATGAGGTCTCTCATATTTCACTGTCTGTAGGAACAGCCTCCCTGGGTCAAACTGAAAGTGGATAAATGAGAAATTAGCAAAACTTCAATGAAAAAAGCCTTCTTCACAAGCTCACAGTAACACCAGGAGGCTGGATCAGCGTCTTTGTTCCATGGACAAGTTTTGCAGTAACTGACTCGGCCTTTTAAAATTCCCAGTGAGTGTTGAACTTGAACACTCCGCATGCTAAGAACCTAATTATATTTACAATATTTTCCTAATTGAAAAAACACTTTGAAAGGGATGTATACAAACTTTTTTTTTTTTTTTTTGCGTCACTGGGGATCAAACTCACAACCTCGCACCTGCCAGACAGGCGCTTAAGCCACTGAGCCAAACTCCCGGCCCTTGTATACAAACTTGTAATTCATGTTAAATGAATATTCTTTTTTTTCTAAAAATAAAAGAACTCTATTATATTCTAATACCTAAAATAAGAAGTTTTAAACTCAAATACATGATTTAGATCTAAGTATTACATTTATATTGAACACTTTCTACTTTAAAACAGTTTGATACCTTTTTACAGCCTGACTCAGGGAAATTCTATATTGTAGTCACATAAATTTTAAATAAGGCTTTCATTTAACTCTTCTGCAATTTTTATCATCTAGCAACTTTGGCAGTCGTTCTTAAAGTTAAGTCACTAAGCAGCAAGAACGCTCATTTAGAAGACAATTACCTAATGAACAACAACCTGTTTTTACCAGGGTCTCTGTAGCTACTTGTCAAGTAGTTCTATCAAGGGTTGAGGCTGCTTTGATTCTTGTTGGTAACTAAGGAGGGAGGGAGGGAGGGAGAGAAAGAGAGCAAGAGAGAGAGACAGAGAGAGAGGCAGAGACAGAAAGAGAGCGAGAGAGGAGAGTGCTTTAAGTAACACAGCAGACTCACCAGACACACTCTTACCTTCAGGGCTGGCGGGCGTTTGCAGCGGGGAACTGAACTGTCCCAGTTGTCCTGGTTGGTTCATAAGAGAAAAGAAATGGGTGAAGTGTGAGAGTCGCTCTGGGCAGGAGGGTGCCAGAGAAACAGAATTAGGTGGGGCTGGCTGGCTGTCTTGCTGGTGTAATAGAGCACCCAGAAACCAGACAGACCTGCTCCTCAGCCTAAGCAGTAGTAGAATATCACCTCATTCAGGCCTTTAACAAAAAAGGAAAACAAAAAGCCCAGCCCTCCGGTGTTCATAGGTTGGTTGTTTGCACTTTGGGGCAGGCTAGTTCTTCACAACAGTGCCAAAACTGGGGCGTCCCTTTCTCCCTCCAAGCAAAACACAGACTGGAAGTTTTGGTAGCTTCCTAAGGTGCATCAGGGATTTCTGAGATGTGCTAGGCTTCCTCGCCGCAGGTGAAAAGACTCTAAGCAGTCAGGCCGTGCACCTGTTGCTCTCAGCCACCTCCATGGCATCCTAAGAGAAAAGAAATGGGTGAAGTGTGAGAGTCGCAGATCTTCTCGTTCCGTCCTTGGTTGCTGCACTTTGCACATAAAGCCTGAATGAGGAGAATGTACGGGGTCGGGGGTGAGGGTTGGACCTGCGGTATGTGGAAATTGGCTTTAGAGAAAGCCACATTCAGGGCAAAGTGCATGGATGTGTGTGTGTGTGTGTGTGTGTGTGTGTGTGTGTGAGCCAGGGTCCTTGAGAACACTGTCGAGTACAACCTTAGTGACAACTGCCAGGGCTGAGGTCGGGTTGCTCGCTGACCCTCAGGGACTGGGGGTCTGGGGGAGTCCAAGAATGACCCTGGGGTCCTGAGTAATCCTGGCAGCTTTCTTGGTGAAGTAGTTTCCGTCCTGCGTTCTGTTTGCTTTTACTCTCAATTTGGAAGCTAAAGAGTTTCAGAAGCGGCCAAGTAATGCTTGACTAAATACTAGAGTTGAATAAGAACTGGGCACGTTTCTTCCACTGCCTTTCCCGGCTTGTGAAAGGGAGAAGAGCGAAACTGGGCGATGCTGCACATTAATATTTGGGGACTGACGCCAAGGGCTGCTCAGCTCGGGATGCCTGGGCTTCATGCTTGGTTTCTATTGTACAAGGAGATAGAGTTCCAATTGCTGGGAGAGAAAATGAAACTTTAGCTAAAATGCAGGAGCTGAGAAGCTTTCAGCCGAATGCAAAGGTTCTGCCCGGTTCGTTGGGCCCAGAAAAGAACAAGGTAATTCTGTAGTCTTAAACTTTCCGTAGCCCAAAGTCCCTTTCAGCATTAGATTATAAACTGAAACAACTTCTAAAAAGTATTCCTTCTCAGGACATTGAAACCATATCAGCACTGGTATGAAGACAAACGAATTAAATTTAATCAAACAACTGAATGCTGAGCAATAGGGTGGAACTCATGTGGTTATTTTCACATTAGCCAATTACTAAGAAAAGAACCCACAGAGGAATGTTTTTTGAAAATTGTTTCTGTCTGTAACTGAAGAGCTGAAAATGACTGAGCAGTATGGGATACACTGTAACCCTGGGCAGTTTTCTAAATGCGTGTAGGAATGGTGTAGGAATATCATTACTCCGTGCTGCCTTAACCAGAGGAGTTACAGCTATAGCAGGCAGGAACATGGCGGGCTCTTCTGCCACAGCTCTTCAATAATGTTGTCACAAGGGTCCAGACTAAGCTCTCACGACCTTCTTTCCGGAAGACTGGAAGTGAGACATCAGAATCCTTCTCATCTTTACCCACTTTCCACCCATGAGCCGCTGATTAGAACACACCCTGTTTACCTTCCCTGTCCTGAGCACATCTGGAAATGAAGTCATTAAAGAAAAACCATGCATCAATTGAACTTAGCTTCTTTAGGTGTAATCAGAAACCTTTGCTAAGTCACCTGACTTGGAGCTCAAAAGGATATATTTTGCCAAATAAATGAGTCTCGTCAAGATAGAATTCTAGGTATATACCATGTTGTAAGTGTGATCAAGACTATTTTAGAGACCTAGTTTCTCTAGAGAAACTAACAACAAATAAAAAGAGGGTGATTACCTGATAATTCGATTAGCCAAATGAGCTGAAAGGGCACATTATATAATGCTTATGTAACTTTTTTAAAAATTATACTTGCTGTGGTGCCTTTGGCCCGTACTTGCAATTTCCAGTCTTTAAAATCTACAGCACACACTGGGAGGGTGAAATAGCTCTTTATCTGAAGAACATAAAGGCACAGTTGTGTTACTGATGGATCTGAAAGCAGAAACAGAAAATAGTTTGGGGCCATGCTGCAAAAGAAGTCAAAATACTAACACTGGCCTAGGGCTGGAGAAGAAGCTCAGTGGTAGAGAAATTGCTTGGCATGTGGGAGGCCCTTGCATTCGGGTCCCAGACACGACAAACGAAACAAAACGCAATACAAGACACAAACAAAAATCATTCCAGAGCTGATATAGTATCTTTTTATACAATTTTTAAAGTGTCAAATGCCTAACGAGGGTTTCACACAGAGAGCATGTTTTGTACTGATAGCTATAAGCTTTGAAACAGGGTACAAAATTGATTTAGGATTTTGACTCCCCATGGAGCTATGAGAACTTTAAGCAACAAACAAATAATTCCTTAATAATAAAATAGACTTAAAGGACATGAAAAAAGAGAACTGAATAGAAAAATGGAAATTTGCTATTGCAAATCAGGGAACAAGAGTTGGAGAGAACAGAGAAGGATGAGAGGGGATGGGGATGAAAACAGAATTTGTACACATGCAAATTCATCCATGTTACATGTAATCATTATGCACTGCACACATCTACTAAATATAAATAACCTCAGCACTCTGGAGGGCTGAGGCAGGAGGACTTCTATTTCCAGCCCAGCTTGGGCAACTTAGGGAGAAACCATCTCAAAAGAAAAAAAAAAAAAAAACCTAGATTCCAACATTGGGATATTGAGAGAACTTCGATAATATCCTTTATCAAAAATGTAATTTAAAATAGCTCGAATTTTAATTTGGGGCTGATGGCATTTAATTTCTTTAAATATTTTTTCAGAAGGAAGTTAGGAGAATCCTTGCCATGAATACTAATAGTTGTTTAACACACAAGCTTATCTTTATCCTGGTAAGCCATGTAGTGTCACAAGCTTCTATACTTCATTACAATTTTATGTGAAAGTCAAATGCTCTCTTTTGGTGCAAAGGAAATCTTAGGACAAGGGTCTTCACTAAGTAAATTATGACATAGCACACTGCATTTATTAGTGTACATACTTGCATGCATGCTTATATAAGTGCTGAGCTTAGGAAAGTTGTAAAGCTGATAAGTTACTAACGTTAGGTTTAAGAAATAGATCCTCATCAATTTTTCTCATCAAGCTCAACCAATCATTCAAAGAAGTAAACATCACTATACCACAATCTGTTGCATTCCTAGGTGCACACATGTAAAAATGTTTTGTGAGTAAATATTCTTGCTAAAATATTAAAATCAAATGGATGCTGAAACATCCTATCTCACTGTATTCAAAAATAACAGGTATCCATGGAAACCTGAAGCAACTGCAAAATAAACAAAACCCTCACTGATATCCTGCAGAGATGCATTTCTAATAAAATCTTGGATTGTGTGATTAATATATATTAGAATGTGAAATGAACTATATTATTAATTGGCTGAAAACCTTATCCAGGTTGTTTTTAAAGTAAGTTCTTGATCCTAATTGTCACAGAAATTTTAAAAAATGTCTTTTTTTTGTTTTGTTTTTCAAAGAAGTAAGGAACAATAACAAGCATTCTCTTTCAAATATAATTATAAGGATAATATTCTAAGGTAGAAATGAAATGGATAAAAGTGTCAAGAAAAAAAGAAAAAAATTAAAATTTTCAATAGAATTTATTGAAAGCACATTTGTACAAGAATGTATAAATACTTAATACTTACTAGTGTTAAAATTATATTTTGAAATGTCCATTTTTATACATGCTGGAAATTGCATGTTTTGCAATTATTCAAACATATATGAAAGGAAAATTTTGATACCTTTGTCAAAATGTACAAGGTGGCGCACGCCTTTAATCCCAGCACTCGGGAGGCTGAGGTAGGCGGAGCGTTGTGAGTTTGAGGCTGGCTTGGGCTACAACTCGAGTGCAAGGCCGGCCTGAGCTACACAGTGAGACCCTGCCTCAAAAAAAAACAGGGCCGGGAGTTTGGCTCAGCGGCTTACGGGCCTGTCAGGCAGGCGCGAGGTTGTGAGCTCGATCCTCGGTGCCACAAAAAATAAAAAAAGAAGATACAGTTTCTCAACATCGGAAAACATTACCGAAACATTCTGAAGACCACTGATTTGCTACATCTGTTATATTTGGAGTGGCAAGTCAGAAATTTTCAATAATTCCTAAATGATGTCTAATTAAAGCTTTGAGCTATGCGGAGGTTCACAATGTTTTCTTGGGGGCATTTTCCTGCGCATTGTTTAGGGTCTGACACAAGTTATTCACTATGCATTTTCATCTCTTTTTCTGGATCTAAGAAAAATTACTAGGGGTTGCCAAAAGGAGATGGGAGCATTTAGAAATCACTGCTTTCTTCTGCATGCTCTTCCCCGGAAAGGGCACCCTGGGAATGGGTGAGGAGAAGGGCGTGGGGCACAGGTGTCCCCTGCGGGACCCTCAGCAGGTCAGAACTGTGGGACTCCTTCGCGGGTGGACTCTCTAGGTTAAGGTCACCATGGCAAGCAGGTGCATGGTAGCACAAGCCCAGGCTGCTAAGCTGCAGAATCCTATTTATTTCTGGTGCTGGGGATCAGACCCAGGACCTGCTGCAAGCCAGGCCAGAGCTCTACTCCTGGATTACCTGCCAACCCACCCTCGCCCACTTCCTTACCGAGCCTTGGTTTTGCCAGTTTGGTCACCTAACCGTGGCTAATCACCATCGCATTTCTAAGATTTCATAGTAAAACCCAGAAAGCGAGCCCCACCTCCTAGCTGCCTGCCGGGAGTCACCGAGATAAGACAGGTAAAGTCTGTGTTTGGGCCTCAGCAGTCAAGCTCACTTAGGCCCGATTAGTGGAAAATGTAATAATTTGTTTGCAGATGGTAAAAATTGAAGCTTGGCGTCAACGTGAATAAAAGTCGAAACTAATCCAGTGTAGAACATGAATCCGTATATTGAATTATTTTAAACTTGTGTCTACAGCTTGGCATAATAGTCGCCACAAGTATTTAAGAAGTGAGAGCTGAACGATGAGTTCTTCTATTTTGATTCTGTTTTCTTGACAGGGAGTCTTTGAAACTGCAGCCCGCTTTCCAGGTCTATTTTATCTCCTCCCTGCTCTCTTTTTCCCATCGCGCTTGCTGTCTTCACCATCCCCTGTGTCTTACTTAGCGCAGTGTTGTCGGTTCCTGCCGCAGAAGTCAGCTCGAGAGAGTGAACGTCCGTGTCTGTTCTCATCATTGCTTTGTGTTAGCGCTGAGCTGAGGCCTGCTGCAGAGCAAACGCTCCATCAGGGCAGGCGTGAGTGAATGAGTGAGTGAAAACGTAGGTGAATAAACAAACAGACTTACGTAGCAGTAGTAATAACAAGACACAAGGGAATGGACGATGCATAAGAGATCTGCAAGCCCCCCCCCTTTTTTTTTTCTTTTCTAAAATGTTCTTTTGTTGGCTCTTTGTTGGCCAAAACCTGATTGCATTTCACTTGAAGACGTTTCTGGAACATTTTGGATGTACGTACAGATCCATGAGCAATGTCCCTTAGCAGTTGATGTGGACATGGGGACTCATTCAGAAGAGTTTCTGGCCTTTCGCAGGGGAGGGTCAGATTTCAGACCTAGAGGACTCTGAACACAAGTAGACATAAGGGGGGAGTGGTGGATTGAATAAATATTTTCTTCTTATTTCTTGATTTTTAGTGACAGAATAGAAGGCAAAATTATGGCCAGGAGTGACAGGAATATATGTGCTGGATATTTAAAAAGAGGGGAGAAGGTTCAGTAGCAGGAAAGCCGAACATGCCCACTCAAAAGGAGTAATCACTAACTTAAGTTAAGCTGGCCAAGGGGCATGGCCGTGTTTTCTCCAGCTGTGTTAATAAGCATGAGGATGGGTGGTCACTGGGACTCTGACTTTCACTGGGGCTGTGTTCCGGCCATGGACTGTGATGGAGGGAGACGGGACACAGAGTCTAGCATAATGATTGATCACCAAGCCCTGTAGAGAAGGAAGTGAGAGCAAGAAGGGAACGGAAGGAAATGTGATAAGCTCACAACTGTGAAAATCTGGACAGTTGTTGGGACTGAAATTTGTAGGTTGGGAACTAGAAGAATGGATGTGTTGATCAGTGCTTGTGGGCGATTCCCTGTGATTGATCAAAAGTACTTTGTAGGAGTACATGAATGAGGTAAAGTAGGAAAAAGCAACTTTGAAGATAAAGATCAAAGAAATGAGAAGCCAGGATAGGGGAAGCATTATCTCTGTATATTTTAATTATATTTTAAGAGTGAAAAATAAAAGTCTTTGGAGAAAGTGAATAAAGGTCCTCAGGGAGAAGAAGATGATTGCCACAAGGAGAGACCTCGGGAAGTGTGAATTGATAGTGCAAGATGGAAATCCGTGCCAAAATGCTCTTGAGTCGGCAAGGAAGACCAGAAATTTACCGTGTTATCACCAGTGCCAGCCGCGGTGGGAGACAAATAGACCTGGCTGGGGAGGGTTGTGTGGAAACAGGATTTGAAAAGATTCCCAGGCTTCAGTCAGAGCAGGGAGGTAAGAGATAGGAAAGTTGTGATTGTTGATTGACATCAAATAAAGGATGACATAGTGAAGGCATCTAGATTTGGGTAGAAGGAGGAGGTGATCATCAGCTCCCCGGTCGTGAGAAGATCGGATCCCTGGGCTGAGGGCTGGTCTGGAAATGGGAGGCTTCTTGGGGTAACTGAAATGAACAGGGGTACAGTTCCCTTTGTCCCATGGCCCATAGCGGATGATGGAGGAGGGAAAGAGGTGCCTGTAGGATGTGAGGATGGGACACCTCACTCACGTAAAGAGTGGGGCGCTGTCTCTAGACACCTGCTGACCTACGAATCTGGAAATGGAGTTTTTATTTGTAGCACTCACGTGCATGATCTTGGCCCTGCAAAGGCAGCCTGAGAAAACTGGTATTGCTGCCCCCAGCCGGCTCGCTCCTCTGTGATGAAGTGAATATCATACAAGTCCTCTTCCACTAACACCTTCATTTCATTATAGAGTGTCATCTCAGGTTACCTCGTGACTGATTTATCAAGCAACTATTTTATACATACTTCATTTATTAAGTGAAGTTACGCCTGAGCCTAAATTCACAAAAGGAACAAAAAATGGCAGATTGATAAGGATAATTTAATGCCTTTAGAAATACTCAAGCAATTTATTAATGCTGTCTTTAAAAATAAAGTAGGTAATTAGAAAATCCTAGAATATCGCTTGGATTTCACTCCAATTAGAAAAGTTGTGAAAGCTAAGTAATAACTTCAGCAACAGCGGCCCAGGTGGTTTGCTGAGGGCTCTCACTGCCGTGACGCCCAGGACAGCATGGAGGAGAGGGCGCTGCTCAGGGGCACCTGTACACGCTGAGGAGGAAAAGCTGGAGGGCTTCCTGGCTCAAAAGCAAGGGCAGAAGGAGTCAGAGGGGAAACTTTTCCTGACCTGAAGGAGATTATTAAATCAGACTATTAGGTGTCAAGGAAATGTGCTAAGTGGCTTTTCTGTCCATTGAAAAGACTGGAGGAACCTTCACAACTTTGTAGAAAGCACTCCAGACATGCTGTTCAATTCAGATGGCAGCTCCTAGAAGTTCTAAGCTATTGTGTGCAAAGTCAGGAGTACATTCTTAAAGAATGCTATGTAGAGTTGTCGTTGCTGTGAGTTCTTCTTTTGAATAAGCACTTTGACCTATAGGAACACTGTCTCAGGAGACAGAGAGCCCTGCTTCCGAGCCGGCTTTATTGGTGGATAAGTTTGTCACATTTTCTTGGCTTCGCTATCATTACCAGTAAAGTAGCGATGAAATTATTTCTTGTATATGAAACTACTGTGAGGACTGAAGGACCAAGCAGACCTTGTCGGGGGCGGTAGAGCCATAGTTTTTAAATTCATTTTAGATATTTGTGAGAAGCTGTTACCCAGCTGTGGCAGGTCTCCTTAAGAATGTAAAAGTTCAAGTACAAATTTAGGCATGAAGATAGTAAGAATGGAAACCGGTGCAGTGGTATGTGCTTGTAGTCAAGCAGTTAAGGGAGACTGAGGCAGGAGGGTCACTCAAGTTCATGAGTTTGAGATCAGCTTGAGCATCATGAGACCCAGTGTCAAAAAAGGTAAAAGACTGGGCAAAATCACACATGTGCAAATTTTAAGAAGCATCAAAATAACACAAACACACAAATGCAAAATACAGAAAAATAACATTACTGTGATTCACTGCTTGCTATATCTCTGTGGAGCTTTTGTTCCCACATTATCTGAATTTTTTGATTACCTCTATTAAGTGTTAAGAAAAACATTTCATAGAAATTATGTATAGCATAATTCAGTCTTCTGTTTCTAGCATAGTTCACTCAAAGTTCTTTTTACTATTGGTGGCTTGTGGAAAGTTTGTTTAACCTTAACAATGCATTATCAATAACATTATACAGTCTTAAGATTGTTATAAATTTGAAAAAATCTGTAGTGGGTGTCATGCATGAGCTGAAATGTCTTAGTCTCCCGTAGCTTATAGCTCCATTTATTCCAAACTTTATTTCTCTTCCATTATGAGTGTTGGACATCATAGAACATTTGTAAATCACCCAAAAGGATCAGCATACGAACTGGAAGAATTTTCCTGAGAAGCCATCCCTATATGGGAACAGCTGAACAACCCAGGAAAGTACCTGCGAACCACATAAACATGCCTCACTACACCCAAGCTAAATGTCCGTGATAAAGCGTTCCATGAATCTACTATCCAAAACCCTTAGCACCACTCTGCAACCCGATATTAAGCCAAGTCAAAGATTCTGGCTATGGGCACATACAGTGTTTAGGCACAACAAAATTGTAAATATAAACAAATCATTATTTGAAAAACTGTGCATCTGTTGAACTTTGGTTTAAGAAGCAGAAAATCATGTAGTATCTGCCTGCAGTGAAAACCAAGAAGTTTGTCTATGAAATTTCCTATGTATAACAGTAAGCAGTATTGAAGAGCTGTTTATTAAAATTTATTATACCTTTCAAGTTGATGGGCATAATTAGACCACTTACAAACTAGTCCTAGACTTTTCCGGTTCTCCATGAAGACAATTTATGATTCCCATTCCAATTACAGAAATGCAGGTGTATCATTGTTTCTTAATATATCCAAGGTCATACAATTTGGAGAATTTGGGCACCTGACAAACCCCAAATTTTCCTATTCTAATCCATACTCTGGCCAGTACCACCGCACTGTCCTCAGAGTATAGTGTTCTGAGGATGATTGTTATTCAATCGGTAAGGTAGATTTTTTATCATGTTTATTATAAAAGCGATTGATTTCTTGTATGGTGATTGGCAATCATGTATGTCACCCAGCACAGTCTAAGTGAGGTAGTGCATCCAATTCCAGAAGGATGCTCATAGGCCGACAATGCAAACATTTCCTAACGTTCAGACTTGGATGAAGACCTTAGTTCTGCAGTAGTTTTCTGGAGACCACAGCTATTTCCAGCATTAATGATACAGGTTCTTGCCCTGGGGAGGATTCCTAGGAAGGACAGGTCCATGGGTTGAGAGGATAAAGTCTTTGAGGAGCTTCATGACAGCTTTTATTTTCCCTTTATAAATTCATGGCGGGTATGATTATACCTCTCAGTGTCAGCAACATGTAGTAGGTCTAAATACACTGTTCAAGAAATACACACTGGGTGGAAACACCAAGATTTTTATTTATTGATGGTGATGTTGTTGATGCCTACTATTTCTCTACCTGTTTAATCCCTTCAGCATCTATTAATTGAAAACCTAATATATACGGGGCCCTCCTACATCGCTGGATTTTAGAGGTGAAAATGATAAAGCACTTGGTTCAGTTATCTTGCCTGGCTGTTGCATTTTTAACCAGAAAGTGTTCGGAGTGCTAAAAGAAGAAAGTACACCAAGTAAATGAATGGTAAAGGAAAAAGGGCCTGAGAAAAATTACCCAATTAACCTTGCAGTTAAGAAGATGGTGTTGTATTTGATAAGAAATGCTTGATAACAAACTGGCAATTTTTAAATAGTGCAGATATGTCTAGTATTTCAGCAACTGGAGTGAAAGTATCCATTCGGTTTGATTTGCAAATGCTGTTGAAATGTCATTTGATATACAAATGCCAGTACCAACTTGAGCACCATGAAGTGTTAGCTTTAAGGCTCTCCACATCAAAGTCAAGGGTCTAATGATGTAATTGCATTAGGATTGTGGGGAGATTCCTCCTTTTTTTTTTGTTAGACAGAGTAGTGTGGGCTGGTCTCAAACTCACTATATTTCATTCACTATATTTTGACATAACATGACAGTGTTTGTGTACAGCTCCTTGTTTCTATGTGAATTTATCTAGGAGAAAAATTGTCCATTGTGATTACAGAAAATTGGTGAAGATTTTTAGTCCTGAGGGTTGCAATGTTGACTTTACCATGTCTTTTCTTATTAATATTAGGAAAAAAAAAACAGGGAGGGAAATTGGAAGTAAAGTTAAAGACTCTAGGTCCTTGGGCCAAATTTAACGAGCCCAGCAAGTCTAGACTAACCGGTTCCAGCTGGCTTTCAGTGGTAGGTCCAGCTCTGAGCAAATCTCCCCAGTCTGCCCTTTCACTCCCGTCGATACTCTCTTCTCTCTCCGTACTAAATACCCAAAGCGTGCTACTCAGGGAGAGAACGCCATTGACTACACTTTTGCCCAACAAAATAGCAAATCCGTTCCTTATTCACAGCCTTTCTGCTAACCCTGGAACCGCTGGGCGGGCTTTCTGCACGGTGGTGCCGCAGATGCTCCTGGAGCGCACATCCCACGTGCAGCTGTTGCTGCGCCTTAACCTGGGAATGAAGGAGCGGGCGTCTTCAGTAGCTCGGGGTGCTGTCCGCGTTGGCAAATGCCCAGCTGTTCCAGAGTCCCTGTTGTTTCAGCTGGGCCATTTTTTTAAGAAGACTGTGAGGCTTTATGTGTTCTCACGACCACACTACTTGGAATTTCTTCTTGCTCACCGTCTTCAGGCACACTTGGATTCATTTGTGTTTGGAATTGCCCCCCCACTTTTTTTTTCTCTGCCTCTTTCCAATCTACCCCTCTGGAATCCATAATGAATTGGTTTTGAAATATTTTAAGTAGTAATGTGCAAATAAAATTCAAGTCGATCACTCAACACGAGAGAGTTGAGAAGGGGAGTCTGGGGTGGAAGCCCATATCCGAGTGAACTTTCCGTGCAGCATAATTTGAAAACTTGGAGTAGTGAAGAGAGCCTAAAGCCAGCAGTTATGGTCACAATCCCTGGATTCTACTCAAAAATTTACTTCCACTTGGGAAACAGCGAACCTTTCAGCATGCCAAACAGTTAAAAAAAAAAAAAAAAAAAAAAGGAAGGAAGGAAGGAAGAAAAGAGCTTAAGAAACTTAGGAATAATCACACCTAGAAACAAGTGTAACCAACTGTAATAAAATGTGAATGCTTTCTCGGGTTTCCAGACAAGGTCCATGATGACTTTAAACCACCTCGGGTTTGTTTTCTGTAAAATTAGAACGAATTAACAGAAACAAACCAAGTACAGCATCAAAGGGCTTTAACACCCACTTAACACCCACGACCCCCTGAGTCTGTCTCCCCCTGGCTCTTCACTTTAACTTGAGAAAACAGCGGCGTGACAACCACATGTGCATATTTGAATTTCTTTGAAAGCTGAAGACAAGAATGTCTTTGTAGTCAGAGAGGCAGGTGCAAAAATAAATAGAGCGCACAGTTGCTAAGGAGCAGACATATGTGGGATCATCAGGTTTTCTAGACTACTCCTTCCACTTGTGTGTGTCATGTGAAACCGGGCTGTCCCCTGATAACAAAACGCCTTTCTCCGCTGGGAGCTTTTATCCTCAGCTCATCACCAACCCAGTTCCACAGGACTCCAGCAGTGAGCTGAGATAAAAAGGCCACAGCAATCCATGCTATCTGCATAACGTATGCAATGGGGAAAGTGAACACACTCTATAACGCACTTCCCTCCCAAGGCTGATACCGATGTCTGGTGTATGTCCTTTTGGCACTGTATATCTGTAACTATAACCTATCCAATGTATCCTCACACCGCACCAACACATGCATCTTTATTTCTAAACTTTCCCTTCAGTGGTATCTACATTGACACTTTATTCTTTTAAAAAAAACGAAGCAATGGTTTTTATTCTATGCTCTCATTTTTTAAATTTTAAAACGATGATACAGAATTTCAAAACAAAATAATACACTAACAATGATTAATATTGTGCATATTGTTATCTTCAAAGTAGTTGCTCAGATTACAAGATATAGGCATAAAAAAATGGTCAAATAAGGAAAGCACAAACCATTCTTTTTGATGAATTAACAGATTGATAGTATAGTTATCTATCTTGTATATGTATATATATCTTTAAAATTTTGCATATGTATGTTTAAAATTTTGTACATATATAAATTTGCACATATATTTTGTGTACGTATATTTTGTATATATATTTTAAATTTTTGTATATATATGCATCGTTAAAATGGGAAAAGATATATATATGTATATATATATATATATTTTTTTTTTTTTTTACCAGGGGTCACACTTACAGCCTCACACTTGCCAGGCAGTCACTTGTGCCGCTGAGCTAAATCCCCAGCCCCATCTTTCACCATCTTTTACTCTGCTGACACCTTCATTTTGCCATGTTTGATGTTAGTGAGTGGTACAGCCTCTCAAAATCTCTATTTCTAACCTATCAAGCTTTGGGCAATAACAAAAGTCATTTGGTGGCCCATTTCATGTATGCAGATTTCATGAATTCATATGTTAGCTAACTATTTGGAGAGTGAGTTTTAAAGGTGTGAGAAGTAACATATCTAAAATGACTATCAGAATGTTCTGCAAATCTATGGGCATCAAGAAAACGGCAGTTAGTTTCTGACGCGCTGGACCTACAGTTCTGTTGCCGGGGTTCAACCGGGACTGAAACCATGAATTTCACTTCCATTTCCCCTTTCATCGACCTAACAGTTGTTCTTGGAAACGGTGCTCAAACTTGACAGCACGCCGGAAGTTCTTGGGAGCTTTACAAAAAGTTCTAATGCAGGAGATCAGCTCCAAAGAGATAGTGATGTAACTGGTGTAAGGTGCGGCCTGGGCGATGGGGTATTTTAAAGCTGCCTGTGCAGGAAGCACTGCACATCTCCCACCTCCAGACCTCCAGTTCTCCTGTCCTCTCCCACCCCACTCCTCCGAAACCTGCCCAATCCTCTTTCACTATCACCCCTGTGTTCTTTCCATCTGCTGCCTGATTCAAGGACGGCCAAATCCAGCCATGGTCAAAGTGAACAGTGCATACCAACATTACCATGACTGAGAAAACAAAAGTACGAACCTGGGAGAAACCAGCATAGTGTCAGGAAAATCAAGTCAAAAGATATTTTTAGCCACTTGGCTTTTTATAACTTACTTACCTTTGAGTTGGGAATGGTAAGATACTTGTCTAGTGTGAACAAAACTATAATTTGATTTTCCAGTATGATAAAAATGTAAAATAAAATATTACTTTTTAAAACCTCTTTTCTTTAATTAGCATGTTTGCAGTTCACAGGATGTTAGTACGTGCATGTAACACATCTTAATTCCTTTTTATGCCTCCTTCCCTTCACTCCCCAGCCAGACCCCTCCTCCATCTCTCACTTACAAAAGATCTGTCTCCCTGTTTCTTATCATCTGTCTTCATCTGACTCTTTAATTGATTTATATCCTGGATTTCTCAAAGAGAAACCATGTAATACTTAAGCTGATTTACTTCACTTAACATTATGGTTTCAAGAAAAGATGAACTTAAAACCTTGTTTTTAAGGTATAATATGCATTCAGTGAAGTCCACAAATCCTTAGAACAGTTGATCACCTTTGAGAAGTCCATGAACTTGTACAACCCCACTCCTGGTAAATTGTGGAATATGCCAGTCCCCTCAGATGGTTCCTGCGGCAGGAGCAACCACTGTTTTAACTTTCAAAGTTAGCTCTCTCCGTTATTGATTGTGTTCTTAGAAATAAGTTTGGTAGAGATTAGCCAAGAATAATTTGCACCCTTCCTCTGTTTGGAGTATCGATAAATTACTCTGTATGTCCTCTTTCTAAATAATACTTCAAAGTGAGAATTTAAACTCTTTGCAGTTTAAATAAGTAAATCATGAAAAAATCAATAGGTGTATTTCAGCCTTGTAGTGGATTTTTAACACAATGGCTAGTTTAATACTAAAGTGTAAAAGAAAAGAAAAGAAAAGAAAACACCTCACTGTCTGAGAAATAGTCAGTGTATCTTTCATAATGCTATTATCAAGTTACAGTCATTCAAATCCAAGATTTTCTTTACTTTCCCTGGATTTTGTGGCAAGGTGTTTCTCAATTCAAGTCTATGCTGGAAAAGTAAATTAAGGAGGGAGCAAGTAACACTTTCAAACTTTAAGCTTTCACTGAAGATTAATGACAAGGAGAATTTACTGGGCCTTCTAGACATCATGGTCTAAATTAAAATCTTTATGACCAGGCTCCTAGTCTCTGTATATTATCCTTGCTTATTTAGAATCATGTTTTCCCCCTTTGGGTCTCCTTTGGTAATAACTTCTCTCTCTTGATGTCTCCTCCCTTCCTTCTACATCCCTCATCTGTGAAGTGCTAGGTTTATCTCTTGCCAACTGCAATTGTGATCTGCCATTACAGACAGATCCAGGCTTTGGTGAGCCTCCTGCATCTTGATGCCACGGCAGGTTGGCTGTCTAGATTCTGTAGCCCTGCCCAACTCTCCCAGCACTTCATAGAAAGTGAGGAGTAGTATTTATGGTACAGGCTAAAGGAGGAAGAGCCTGAAGACTCTTTCCACCAAGTCGTGTGGGTGTTGGGTGCTGAATAACTGAGGAGAGGTTCAGGCCTGCGTCTCTCACTAATCAGCCATGTGACCTCGGGCACAGACAGTGGGGAACCTTTATTTCCAAAACCCAGGCGCGAAGAATCCCTGCCTACCTGCCTACCTACCTCCTTGTAAATGTCGGGAGAGAGACACTGACAGCTAAGCCATGTGTGAGAAAAGGTTTTGTAAATGTTAAAGCAAGATAAATATAGGGTCACGTGACTATGACTATTATCTGTATACGTGTATGTGTGTGTGTGTATATATATATTGAATACAAGCATTGATTTTTAATGATAAAGGAAAATAAAACGAAGCCTCAGAACTGTTGCTTTGCCTTTCCTATGTGTTAAGACAATGAAAACAGGGAAAGAGACTTCACCTTGCTCTACCAACTTCCGTTTTTTAAGTTTGTATTTTACTTTTGTTAGTATATGTTTACAATGTAGACCCCTGTCCCCTGCCACTAAATAAAAAGGTCCCCATGGTTAGAGTGCCTCAGCAAAATGAGAGGACAGGAACTGGATGGCTGGCTGGGTGAGCACTGGAATAGATATGTATGAAAATATGTGAGCTCTCACTTATGTGAAGACAAAGTCTTCAGTAGTGTACCCCACTTTCCAGGAAAAAAACACCCCCTGATCCATTTAGGAGAAAAAACAGATAATACTTCAGACGTCTTACTTTCACCCACAGAGTCCTTTCCTGCCCACGAATAACCTGCCATGAATATTCACCCACCAGACATCTCTCCTTCTTCTTTGCTTCTTCTACCAAAATGGTCTAGCTCTTTCCCTCTTTTCCTTCCGTACCCTTTTCAAGATAGCAGAAAAATAACATCTGGTCTTTGTTGTCATTCTTGGAGGATACTGTATTTGAGTTCCTGAAAAATTTTTGAATATGCATGCACTGGTCAAAAGGGATACTTATTGTACATTTTTCAAATGACCAATGATTTCGAACATTTTTTCATACATTTATTTGCCATTTGTATTTCTTCATCTGAGGAGTGCGTGTTCATCTCAGATGCCCATTTTTGGATTAGGTCTTTGGATTTGGGGAGCCTAATTTTTTTTTCAATTCTTTATATGTTCTAGATATAAATTCTTTGTCGGAGGGAAAGCTGGCCAGATTTTTTCCCCATTCTGTGGGTTGTCTTTTCACTCTGTTGGTGATTTCTTTTGATGTGCAAAAACTTTTCAGTAAGACGAGATCCCAGTTGTTGATTCTTTGAAGTATTTCCAGTGCATTTTGGGTTTTGTTTGCAAACTCTTTGCCTACCTCTATGTCTTCAAAATTTCTACCTACTTTGTCTTCCAGTAGATTTAGTGTTTCTCTTTTAATATTTAGATGTTTGATCCATTTTGATTTTAGTTCAGTGCATGGTGAGAGACGTGGGTCTAGTTGTAGTCTTTGGCATGCGGTGAGCCAGTTTTTCCAGTGCCACTTTTTTTTTTTTTTGCGGCACGGGGGATTGAACTCACAATCCTCATGCCTGCCAGACAGGCACTTAAGCCACTGAGCCAATCTCCCGGCCTTAGTATTTTTTGAGGCAGGGTCGCACTATGTAGTTCAGGCCGGCCTTGTGCTCACGTTGTAGCCCAAGCCGGCCTCGAACTCACAACACTCCTCCTACCTCAGGCTCCTGAGTGCTGGGATTAAAGGCATGTGCCACCACGCCCGGCTCTAGTGCCACTTATTAAAGAGGCTATCTCTCTTTCAGTGAACATGTTTGGCCCCTTTGTCAAAGATAAGGTGGCTGAGTATCTTTGTAATTGTGTCTGCATTTTCTAATCTGTTCCACAAACAATGACTATCATCAAAAAAGCTACCAATAACAAATGCTGGAAGGGCTGTGGGGGAAAAGGAACCTTCTCCACTATTGGTGAGTCTGTAGACTGGTGCAACCACTGTTAAAATCAATGTGGAGATTCCTCAAAAACTTAAGATTGGAGGTCCCATTTAATCCACTTATCCCCTTCTGGGTATGTTCCCAGAAGAATTGAAAACATCATACCACAGCGATATATGTGCACCCATGTTTATAGCGGCACAATTTGTAGTAGCTAAATCTTGGAAACAGCCCAAATGCCCATCATCTGTGGAATGGATAAACAAGATGTGATATTTTTATACAATGGAGTACTACTCCGCTATAAGGAATGATAAATTCAAGGCTTTTATGGGTAAATGGATGCAACTTGAGATCATATTCATAAGTGAAATAAATGAGACTCACATGTGTAAACATCGTATTGTCTCCCTAGTGTAAAAAATTGAAGGAGTAAATAAGATTCAAAATGTACAATAGATGTCGTGAGACTGAGGGGAGGGAGACTACTCAGACGGAAAGGACAGCTGGGATGCGGGAAAAGAGAAAAGAAAGAAGGAAATGGATAATTATACTACTCCTGTCTGTTGGTTCATCCACAAGAATGGTTCGTGATTTCATTGTTTGACCATTTTTTCATGCCTATATCTTGTAATCTAATCTGAGCAACTACTTTGAAGATAACAATATGCAATATATTAATTTTTGTTAATCTCCCATTTTGTTTTGAAATTCTGTATCATTTTTATTGTTTTTTCTAAATTAAAAAATGCAAAAAAAAAAAGGATGCTTCTATTTCCCTCTCTGATATTAGCCTAGCCTTGAAGTACCAGTATGATGACTCATGTTAGCAAAAGGCTTGTGCTCAATCTCAGTGAAAGAACACACCCCTTCTAGGAGCACACATGCATAGTGGTGCTCAGACAAAGGAAGGGGAATTTCCAGTATTGATTTAATAATACATAATTTTAATAATTCCAAACTACAATAAATCGATCTGAAAGAAAAAAACAATGTGTTGTGGTTTGGGAACCTAATTATTATTATCTTTATCTTTTATAGCTACGGTCTTCCTGGAGTTTTGGAAAAGGAGAAGAAGTATACTGACCTATACCTGGGATCTTATTGAATGGGAAGAAGAGGAGGTGAGACTAGGAGGCCGGGAGATGTGGAAACTGGGGTAGCTCATGGTGTGGAAACTGCCTGTGTCCCCACACTTCGGCCAGGAGTGGCTACACACCATCAGATTTCTCCTTGATGTTTTCCACCAACATGATTTCATATTTCATGAAGATAATAAAGACCAATCATGAAATAAGGGTTTTCAAAACTTCTTGTATGATATGCCCTTAAATTGCACTAGTGGAAAAGTACATGAATTAAAATACAGATTAAGGTTTATTTGGAAAGTAGCTGACATATTATCTTTTAAAGGATTCACCTTGGTGAAGACAGCATGAAAGTAGGGCAAATATAGTAGTTTTATATTAATTCTTGGAGGCATTTTTAAAATGTGGTTTTGATGTTTTAACAACTTTAGTTTCTCTTCTAGGAAACTCTGCGTCCCCAGTTCGAAGCTAAGTATTACAAGATGGAGATTATAAATCCCATCACGGGAAAGCCCGAACCGCATCAACCTTCATCAGACAAAATCACCCGTCTTCTTGTCTCTGTCTCAGGAATATTCTTCATGGTGAGCATGGTCTTTGTTAGGAGAAAGTTGTGGGGTCCCAGGGTTAGCAGGGTGTTCCATGATACCAAGTTGTTTTGTGACCCTGAGAATGTAAAACAATAGCCATCTAATTTCTTTTTCAAACTTCATTTCTCATTGTTTTCAGCATTTTTTTCCTAATAATTAGAGACTGTGAGATTCTGCATTTAATGTTTCAAAATGTAGGGAGATAAATCCGACCTAATGTGTAAGGTCGGTTCACCAATGAGAAAATATGCTTTAAATAGCCCACGTAGAACCAGGTGGAAATATGTACTTTTAAACACAGACTTGTTTTTTATCCTTTTCTGTCTTAGTCCACTACAGTAAGTATGTCCTTGATGATGCACAAAGCATTTCTTTCTGATTAAATCATGGATGTGTTCTTCACAGTATAATTTGATAATAAAAAATTAAACTGTTAGAAAAGAAAATATCCTTTCAATACCTTGGTAACGTATTCAATTAAACAAAACAGAAATCATGACAGATATAGAAATTTATAAAAGGAAATTTGTGCACCTCTAATAAAGCACTCGTTGGGAGGAACCAAAATCACTGAAGATTAAATGGAAATTACATGAGTCACCCTACTGAATTGAGTATCTTGTGTTAAAAGAAAGCCTTCTAGTTGAAAGAGGAAATTCAGATATAATTTGTACTTTAGGGGGATAATTGTTATCATACTCAAACAATTTAAATATTTCTCATTTCTATTTTGTTGTTGGCAAAATTTAATTAACTAAGTGTATTTCATTTTAATTCTGTTGGTTCTGCATATTGAACAAAGGGCCTCACATGTGCTAAGCATTTACTTTACCACTAAGCAACAGCCCTGAACTCTATTTTACATGCCAGGTAACACCGTCTGCATTGTCTTGTCACCGTGGTGAAGCATGCATGCGCTGTGTGGTGGTTAAATCCAGCTAACCGTCTTGCAAAGTTATCATATTAAGGTTACATCTTTTAGTGTTAGCTGCAACTTTAGTATAAATTACTCCCTCAAAGGAGCAAATATACTCAATGTATCCTAAGGCTTGGGGACAGTGTCTCTGATCTATGCCTTTGCTTCTGTCCTGTGCCCTCTCTGGTGTCCTGTGTCACAGATTTCTTTGGTGATCACCGCGGTGTTTGCGGTGGTGGTGTACCGCCTGGTGGTCATGGAGCGGTTTGCGTCTTTCAAGTGGAATTTCATCAAACAACACTGGCAGTTCGCCACGTCTGCTGCCGCGGTCTGCATCAACTTCATAATCATCATGTTGCTGAATCTCGTAAGTGTTTGCAGTGCTGCTTTTCCATTTGCACAGAGGGGTGGGAAGCGGAAAGGACCATGTCCCCTCGTGGGTGCCGTGTCTTCACATTGACGACAAAATAAGACAGATCTACATTTTTGGCAATGACAGCTCAGTACAACAGAAAATATTCCACTTGTGTGGTTTAGATGGTGGAGCTTTGAAATGCAAACCAGTGCTGGTTGTATCATCCTCTCCGCCTTTTGAGTTTCTAATCTAGCGTGGTGCTAACTCCCATCCACTGAATATCTGATGTGTGCTCGCGATGGTGCCATGCACTTTTCAAAGGATGTGTTGGATTATAAAACCACTTAAATCACTTCAGGCTCATAGGACTATGTGTTGGGGAGATGCAGAAAAGTTGGGTTGAAAGTAAAGACTTGTGATCTCCAAAGCAGCTACTCCATTCCTCTCTCTCTGTGTCTTTCTCTTCCCCTCTCTCTCTCTCCTACCCGCTCTCCCTCTTCCTCTCCTTCTTGTTTTTTGAACACATCTGTTCCATTCACATTAGGAGGATCACTTTAGGAGGATGACAATCTTTCCTTCACCATGACCTGTCTTTCTGTCATGATCTGCTGCACTGTGGCATTGCTATACCTTGGTAATCTAGCTATGTGATCACTTCATCAGGTTTGTGCGATTTCTCAAAGAGAGTATCTTTTTGTTCAACATCACACACGTTTATCGACTTGAAGACCAAATGTCTGTGTCTAGAAGGTCATCATTTTGCCTCTTCAACAAAGTCAATGAATGAGAACCAATTTTTTTCTGAAAACAAAAGATGCTAATTATGTATTAAAGATAGTATCTTGTCCTTAATTCCTCCATCAGCCCTACAGAGTTTATACTCTTTTCATCTAGAGAGGAAAGTGGAAATCAGAGAATTTAAATAGTTTGTCCCGAATCATACATTTGCTAAATATAAATGTCAACATATTTCCATTGCAAGGTAATTTGTATAGATATCTGACCATGCACAATTAGTCGTATTATATATAAGCAATAAGCATTTTGGTTCTAAATGTGGTTGAAATGAATGCTTCATGCTTTGCTGTGAGAGTCCAAAGGGAATCTCCTATTTAATTTTATTAACCAGAAAAGGCTGTTAGAGGATAAATTTTGACTCCAGTTCAGTAGTTAATATTCACTGATTCTGCTTTCTTCAGTTTCAGTTTAATTTGTTGAAGGAGAAAAGTATTTACAGTACCTCCAAATAAGCTATAAAATACTTGAATTTGTGCCATTGGATCATAAAACGTATAGCAAACATTGCAAAAGTACAGTACTAGATAATTTATTGTTGTGCAAGTTAATCTAGTATTCAGACAAAAATAGTTTTCTGATCAAACATAAATCTGTTTCAAACTTATATCTGATAATGGAATTCAGGATGGAGATTGCTCAAAAAGCTAGGATTGGAGGTCCCATTTGACCCAGCTATTCCCCTTCTGGGTATCTTCCCAAAAGAATTAAAAACATCATACCACAGCAATATATGTCCACTCATGTTTATAGCAGCACAGTTTATAGTAGCCAGATCTTGGAAACAACCTAAATGCCCATCGACTGAGGAATGGATAAAAAAGATGTGATATTTCTATATAATGGAATACTGTTCAGATATAAAGAACTATTAACTGGACACTTCTTTACTTAAATGGATGTGCCTTGAGAACATACTTATTAGTCACACAGGTGTACACATCGTATTGTTTCACTAGTGTGACAAGCTGAAAGAAAAACTATGTTTATGCATGTGTATATAAAAAATAGTTAAGGTAGTTTAAAAAAAAGAAGCACAATGGCCTCCTTTGTCATCCACATGGCCTGTCCAAAAGTAAATTCAATGCCTCCCTTCACTGAACACCTCTGTAGGCTCTGCCTTCCCTTCTACACCTTGTCCCAGTCTTTTTGTCCTAGAAAGAATGACCTCAGCCAAAGCGATGACTTAGGTCACACCTGCCTTTACTTTAACCCACTGTGAGCCATTTTGAGCTGACCTTTGGATGTCTTAAGAAATTTTTGATGTGCTATAAGGTTTGGTTTTCTTTTTTCTTTTTCTTTTCTTTCCTTTTCTTTTTTGGCATGTGGATATCCAGTTGTTCTAATATATTTATTGAAGGTACAATTCTTTTTCCACTTAATTGCTTTTGCATCTTTGCCAGAAATCAATTGTCTGTTATGTGGGTATTTATTCTGGGACTTCCTATGAGTACCTTGGTGGTTTGTTTATCTTGATATCAACGCTGTTTTGTCAAGATTGGTGTGACTTTGTGATAAGTCGTGGGAGGGGAAAGTTGGAGCTTTAATTTTGTTCCTTTATCAAAGTTATTCAGACTATTCTTTTGTATTTGTACAGAAATGTAAGAATAAAAATGTTAATTTTTATGAAAAATGATGTTGGCATTTTGATAAGGGAAAAAAATAAAAATTAAAAATAAAAATATATCTGATAAAGAGCATCAAAAATAAAACAAAAGAGCATTAATAGCTGCATACATAATAATTGTGATTATGCATCAAGATATTTTCAGGATTTGTCTCTGGTAAACAAGAGTATTGATGATTTTTCCCTGTCTATATTATTTAATATTTATGATATATATTGCATTTTCTAGAGATGTCATTTTAAAGAGATTATCAATGACATAATTGAAGGTTTGTTGGAAGTTATTAATATGCAACTATGTAGAATAGCAAGAATTGGAAGAAAAACACTAAATGATCAAAAATAAAAGAATATGAATTCAAAATTTTATATAATGGAGTAATATAATCTACTTAAATGTTATCTTACTATTATTGAGGGACATGAAATTCAGTTACATAAAAAAGATATACAATTTTACTTGATTCTAATTTGCCAGAGTCTACAGCTCATCCATCTGGGTTTAAAGCTGTAAGAAATGACTGTTAACAGTATCCTCTCTTCACAGTAAGATAATATGACAAACTCTTGTGTTTTGAAATAACTTTTTTTCTGATCATTCAAATATTTATCTCAGTATGCAGTATTAATTTGTAATCAGAAAAACAACTTTTGCTTTGAAAGAGTCTGCCATGATACAAACTTAGGGACATGTTGGATACAGAAGGCACCTTTTCTTTTAACTTTACACGTGAGTCACGCATACAACCGCAGTCACGTGGACAGTCAGTTTAGGTCATGTCTAAAACTTTGCCTTTTACTGAGTAAAGGAAAGGTTTGTCCGTGGCTGGCTGGGCGTCACCCAGCCCACAGCCCACAGCTGTGCCACCCCTGCCACCTGCCTTTGTACTCCTGTCACTCCCGCATCATCTGAGCTGTCCGGGGTGTGTCCCTTGTTGTGTCACCGCTTCTCCGTGGGGTCCCGAGGACTCTGGACACAGACCCAGCAGATTACCACCTACCCTCTGTGAGTCACAGATAAGAATACTGGAGAATTAAATGAGTTTTTGTCTAGTGTGTAGAAGGTGCTAATAAAGAACTTCTTCCTCTATGTTTGCAGCTGTTCAGTATTTTAAATCTTTAATTCACTTTATAAGTGTATTCCCATTCCTTCTCACAAAGCAAAAATGTTTTCTTTACTTTCCCCATTTTTCTTATCTTTAACTGATAGAGTTGATTACTCCATTTCTGTCAGTCCAAGGTATGGATATGACAGTCTTTTCTTTAGTCTATCTAAACTTTTCAGACCATGTCTGCATTGGTTTATATTGAAGTTTTGTTCTTTTATTTTCTTCATATCTATTATGTTTTCAGAAATATTCATATAAAAATAAATATTTGTGTAATCCAAATTGTCTTTGGGGAGAAAGAAACATAAACAGTTGGTCGTGTTATGTCTTTTAAACAAATATATTAATAAATAAAAATATTTTAAGAGGCAAGAGGAAGATTTACTGGACAAAGATTTTAGGCAGAAGTATAGGATGAGCTCAAAGGCAGAGTGCAGGTGCTCAAAGAGATGTGACATAGAAGTATTTTAAATATCTTATCAGTTCATGGAAAAATTCAACCATATAAACACTTCAGTATTCTCATTCTTTTGATGTCTTAATCATTTTATTTCCTTTTAAAGTCCGTTTTCCTTCCCCTTCTTTTAAACTACAAAAATCGACACCTTGTTATTATATGTTAAAGAATACAAATTTTAAGATACTGCATAGAAGACAACTTCCTCAAAGCCTGATACAGTGCTTCCCTCTGCCTTTCCTACCGTGAATCTAGCTGTGCCAGCTGATGCTGGTCCCCGTGATGGGTTTCTCATCTCTCTCTTCTCCACATCACCTCCACCCTGTTACTGCCTTCCACAGAGCACCCCCTGCTCCTTTTTAGATCTGGTAGCTTGTTCCCAAGGCCTTCTGATCTTCAAAAGCATCTCAAGTGAAGCTAATGAACTGACTTAGTATTTCTGAAGATAAAGACTCTTCCAGACAAGGAAAATTAAGAAACGAATGTGTGTCATTAATTTTTGCTTGGGAAAGCAAGCGCGACAGCTCTGGGACAGACACTGCACATCCAGTGTTCAAGGCTTTGTTCCCACCTGGAGAAATGATCATCTCTCAGTGAAGCTGCAGGATGTGTAGGACCAAATTCATGATTCAGAGCCTGCATTTGAGATTTATGCTCAAATGTTTTTCTGATGAAAAGGTTCTTCCTCTTGTCACTAATATTGAGGAAATTAAAATCTGGTGACTTTCCGGTGGTGCGCTAGACTCTAGCGTCATTTGTGTCATTCTGGTTGTGGTTGAATCACCAGTCTCTCAAACCCTGAGTCTGCTCTGCTGCCAGCCCCATCCTGCGTTACCACCCTTTAGCTACAGTCGCAGTTGGCTCTTGTCCTGTGTTCCTCCTCTCAGAAGGTTGATAAACATCTTGCTCTTGCTAAACTGATGTGTTTGTTGAGGCTGAATGAATTCTTTCCTCCAAAGCCCTTAATTTTACAAAGCAAAGGCTGCATTCTGTAGAGTGATTCTCTCCTTGTGGCAGGAAGACTTCTGAAAGCAGGTGACCATAGCATTATTGGAGGTGACCCACACAATCCTGGGAGAGCCGCAAAATCCCACCATCTCTGTACAGCTGAGCGCTATCCTTAGCGTTCCAGAGCAAATGCCCATAGTTCCCGGGAGAAGTCAGAACTGTCTTTACTGTTTCTAAATGTTCGCTTCTACTTCTAGGACATCTCAGCATAGAGATTCATGGACTGCTGGAAGTGGAACAGACTATAAATACTTCTTTACTCTTGCGACTAACTTAGGAGATGATTCTTAAACATATTTAGCATAAAGAAAGCGAATATGCAGCCAACTCAATCTATATGAAAAGAATGTTATATTCATTTTTAATTGGTATAACAATAATCTCTTCTAAATGTAGGCATTTATGTCCTACTGAGGATGTTATGGTACTTATTATTAATTATTAAAGTATAAAGTATTAAATACCTCTTCTGACTCATCTGAATACACATATTAATTTAAGAGCTTAATCAAATAAAGACAGATTGCAATGTTCAGTATTATACCACTGAAATGTCCATCTAGAAAAATTAAAAGTTCCACTTGTGTTATTTTGAGAACAAAGCTATACAGCTACTAAAAATGTATTTTGGTTCTTGGCGGCTGGGATTTAGGATCCCTGTGCCGCCAGTTTTCCCAAATGAAAAACTTACCCTGAAAATATTCTGTGACTCTAATGTGTTCCTCGGCCCTAATCCAGATGCACTCCATGATGAAATATAAGAATGGTAATAGTTTAAGTCAGATATTTTCCCTTAAATCAGGCCATATAAAAATATGTACAACCAAAAACCTTGTACTATCCTTCATGCATTTCTTTCATCTTAGCAGTGACTGTAATTGTGAGTTTTTCCCTGGAGATTTCTCTCTTATCCACCCCTCCTCACATTCTTACTGGGCTTCCTTGGTTAAGCTAGTGGTTACGTTTTTCTTGGACTATTCCATGACCTTCTAACTTGATAGTTTTCCTGTTTCTTCCCTAAAGGCAATCTCTTTTCACTCTACTTTTGCAAGCATGTGCCTAAATTGTAACTTTTGATCTTTTTAAATTGTGCTTGAGACTGTTTCTCTGATTTCCAGGGGTGTGATATAAGCCCTAAACTCACACACCTGCCTCCTGGGGTGGGGGTCACTGCGGGAAGCCCCTTTCTCCTCTGCTCTCCTTCATGTGGCCTGCACCCAGCCTTCCAGCCACTTCCTCCAACCTCGGGCGCTTCGCTGCTCCCCACCCCTGCGTGTGCTTCACAGTGCTTCTTCTGTCTAAAGTGTCCCTTTCTCTTTTGTCTCCTTGGAGAATATCTCTTCATCTTTGAAAATACCGGTTGAGGATTCTTTCCTTCACAAACTCTTTTCCCGGTTGCATGTAGAGTTGCATAATCTCATCTGTTTTAACAGCAGCCCAGGACTCGGGTCTGCCCGTCCTCTCAGCCCTCAGACTCCCTGCAGTTACTCAGCCCCTGCGAGCCTTCTGCCCTGTGCTCACTGTCACGCTTCCTCTTCCCACTGCAAAGGATTCTCTTCCTTCTTTGTCTTCGGACTTCCAGGTCCTTTCTTAGTATCTGAATGGCATTTACAATAGATCTTTTGAATAAATCTGATAAATGTTATTCCCCAGATGTACTGGCAACTTTCATATTGCATGAGATCAGCTTATTTATGTTATTAGAATTGTGTTTTCAAGCATACAGTACTTGTTTTATACCTAACAAAATATACAGCCGTATTTATATAACCAAAGACTGCATTCTCTAAATCTTTCAAAACGGGTCGATCATGGAAATTCTAAATAAATATTCAACTGGGGAGAAACAAAAGAATTAATATAATCAAAATTGGGTTACAAGTCTGTTGTATAGATTGTGAACATAACTTTAAAAGTTTTTTCCCATTCTTATTACACATCAAATTTTCTGCAACACTTTTTAAAACAACAGATTCCTGATTTCCACTAATAATCTCCTTTGGGGGGCTAGAAAAAGAGTATCTGAAACAAAATACCAAAAAGTCCTTGTCATTCTGATCCAACTAGACCTAAAATGGTATTAGAAATCATTGATTAAAGGAATCTTAAGGGAATTTTGATATATAGCCAAGAGCAGAAACCACAGCTTCTAAAAATAAATGGCAAAAATTTAACAATAATTAAAAACTTTAATATATTATTTTTAATGTCCTTTTGCCAAACATATAGCTAAAATGCTGCAGCGGTAGATTTTGAAACTATGAGTTGGTCTTTCTCAACCCTATATTTTTTCTTCTGTATTTTGCTTCCCTCTAGAATTATACTGCTACTTCTAGGTACCATGATTAACAAGTGGCCACTCTATCGGGTAACTATTTCCAAAGATAGTTTAGTGAAAATGAAAACTGTAAAAGTATTATTGGTTGACAATCCTCTAATTCATTGGATCATGTTACAGCAGGATGGCAGCTGTCTGGCATCACAACTAGTGGGTAATTCTTAAGGGAAAAATAGAAATATCTGAGGAGTATTCTAATAGCTTCACCAGGATCAGACTAGTTAAACTGTTTCAGCATAGTCCACAAAAGAATGGACTCCTTTTAATATTTCTCCTCGCTTGTGATGAAATCCATTTACTGTACACAAAGCACATCATAACCAAGAGACAAGGGAAACTGCTAATAGTTTGTTAGTAGTGCCAGTACCCTATGCTGATTCTAGTCTTCTCCATTATTGATCCATTTTCATGCCTCCGTTCCTGAGCTGTTTTCTTAGAAGTGATCACAAAGCCTCAAAATATACTTACCTCTCCTAACGCCCAGTTACACTGGGTTACCAATTAGCATGCATACAAGCTGTTATAAGATGGGGTGGATCAAAAGTTTGGACCACAGGTCTTAACCAAGAAAGGGGTTAACGCCAAATGACTCACTCAATGACAGGTTTAGCTTTTCTAAACTGTCTTTATTTGGTTTGTGCAAATCTCTATCCATGATCTATAGAAATTCAGAGGGTGGAGAGGTGGGAAAGAGCAGTGTCTCCCGTTCTGTAGAGGTCCGGGGCTTGTTTTCATGGTGAGCCTGCACTTGGGGCTCGGACTCAGAGATGAAATGCCCTGGTCACCTGCGGAGCCCCTGAGCTGCCCCTGTGAGAACCGAGCCCTCGCCCTGCGCTTGCTGCCCTCTTCCTGCCTAACTGATTCTGCATGGGGCTTCCCCGAGGTATCAGGGGGAAGCTGGTGATGTCTGCGCTCAGAGCGAGCTCAGCCGTCCCCTGATACGATGACTCTCCCTAAGGTCTTTCTGCCTTGCCTCTGCTTCCTTCAATTACTATTCCCTCTCGGTCCTAGCTTCCGCGCCTGTCAGGAGGCGCATGGAGTCCACGCCAGCCTTGGGGCGTTTGCATCACGTCTCCAGGTCTCAGGAGCTTAGCGCAGGCTTCAGCTTGCCCCCCAACATTCACGTCTCCGCTCCAATGTCGCCCTGTCAAAGAGGTGCTGCTGCCCCCTGCAGAAAGCAGTTCCCTCCCCAGCACTGTACTGCAGCCCGCTTCGCTCTTCCTTATAGCATCTTTTAGTTCCTGACCAACTGTATATTTGCTGCCATTTTTCTCGGCCCACTGGAGTTTAAGTGCTTCCATGAAACTCAGTAGAGACAGTGGCTTGCTGGGGCCCTGTGTCATCCTCCCTGGCTCTCTTCACCCAAACGCGTATCCATTCCACTTCGCTGCCGTGCACCAAACTAAAATCCTGCTTTCTGTGCTCCGTAGCTGTGGACTTTACAAGTCAGTCTACATGGACTGATTGCATCGCACACCATCATGGTGGCCCCAGTCAGCCGTTGCCTCTGGGCTTTGGATGACGCAGGTTCTTAAATACACCCAGAAAGCTTCCCTACTGCAGTGCAGCCCCTCCTGTGATTTGGGACATTTCCCCACAGGCTGTTGTACTCTGGCGGGGCATCCAGCTGCAGGGATTTCCATCCAGGCTTGCAGACAGGCTCTGTGTGCTAAGGATTAAGATAAAAGTCTTGAAAGGTGACAAGGCACCGCGGTGTGCAAGCAAGCCATGCTAGCTCCTCTAACTCTTCTGCTCACCTGGTAGTGTGGTGTCGGCCTGGGCCTAACACTGAGCCTCAGTTTCCTGTTTTGCAGAATTAGGGTCTTTATACCTACTTAGAGTTGTTGCTAAGCACTAAGGATATATAGAGAGCATTGCTGGACACAGTCACAATTATTTAAGCAGAATTAACTTTCAGCCTCCATCAAGGTGGTCAAATCCATGATACCAGCGCAACCCCTGCCAAGCACTCTTCGTTGGTTGGTCAGTTCCATCCCTGAGAGACCTTGCTGTGGCTGTCGTACTTGATAAATGAGGCATGGAAAGGACATGCTACAGTAAGAATAATGTTGGTGCTCGCAAATTCCAGGTGATCTTGTCTTAAAATTAGAAAATGATGGCTTGTGAGTATAGTAAAATAAACAAGCAAACAAACAAAACCTGCCCTAGGGAATTTATGCAACTATCGTTGTATGTGGCATAATATTTCCATCTCAAGAGTATTTTAGATCTTAGAAAGAGGAAGGTTTGAATCGTGGCTAAGTGAAATGATCACAGTCATTCTATAATATGGACACTCAGGGACTGCCAGTAGCTGTTAAAGTGAGGTGGTAATGTCTTTTAATTTGCATGCCAACAGACAGGGTTATTGGAATTATTATTGTAAACATTGATTTATTGAACTGTGGGCATGTAGTCATATTCACACACACATATATACATGACAAACATATAACACCCTTTGGTCTGGAGCAAATAGGCTTTTCCAACTATATTTACTTAGAATACTTTAAAATTTATGTCATTTACCCGAGTCCACATAAGTGATGGTTAGAATAGATGAAGAACGGGCACAGGTAGGCAGAAGATGAAAACTATTATCAGGAAAAAGAAGATCTACCTTACACACTGAACAAATTTGACCTAGATTCTCTAGTTTTCGTTAAAAATGTAAACCAGTAAATTGTTTTTTGTCATTGTTTGGCAAATTCTTCATGAATAATAGAGAATTCATGCTTCCTTTTCCTCTTTCAGTGTGTCAAAAAGACTCTAGAATTTTACAATCCAGTCTTAGCTTATTCATAACTAACTGAAAATGTTTACCTTTTTTTCTGATTTAGAAAGTAGATTATAAAACAGAAGTTAGCTGCAAGGAAAGACTTCTTATTGCAGATAAAAAATTTTATATGCATATACTGCCATACAAATTTATATTACGTCTATTTTGTATATGTAGACAGGTTTATATGAAGCACTATATTCTAAGTTTTTATGAATCTGTGTACTTAATTTAAAGCATAACCACTTTGTGTTTCATGCTTTTGCAGAACATACTTTAGGCGTTTCTTTGAATAATGTAAATATCAACTTTTTCTAAAAGAAAAAATATTCGTTATGCTTTCTTTCTATTTCAGGCCTATGAAAAAATTGCTTACCTCCTCACCAATCTAGGTAAGTCCATTTTCATTACTTCACTTGTTAGTAAGAAAGCAAGCGGACACAGCACTCTGTAGTCTCCTTACGCATTTTTGCATTTTATTACTGTAGTTTCCTAATCTATTAGTAACAATGAAAGAAGTGGTATAGGACAGCTAGTTACAGAATATCTTAACTCCCAACTGGTGAACCTGTTTCTTGTGATTTGGGAGCACTTTTTCATCAATTGTTAAACTCTTGGTGTTATACGTATAATATTGCGTATGTGTGTTTTAAAAGTCAAGACAGTTTGAAGAGATGAATAAGGAAAATGAGCCCCCCACCACATTACCGTTTCTGCTTTCTGTACCCACGATGCAATTGCCTTTTACCATTTCTGTGAGTTTTTTTATGTTACTTTCCAACCTGTTTCTAAATAGCATGATTCTATTGCTACCATTGGGTTTCTATCTTTAAATAGCGATTTATTTCTTTTCTGGTATAAAAGTACTAAATATGAAGACTCAGCTCTCAACGTTCCTACAGTCTCCCCGCCCACCTCCACACCCATTACCTGATACACACTGTTATTTCTTCTCCTTCCGAAGAAGTTGCATCTACATAGTTAACCTAGTCATTAACTAATGCCTTCAACCTTTTGTCTACATAACTGTTTTCATTTCTAGGACATCCACTGTACTATGATTATGTTTTAGAAACACTTCTTTTTTTTTATGAGAATTACTCATTATTCCTTAAAGTTTGACATACCTCCCTTCATTTACCCCAAACTTTTTGCCAAAACTTTAAATCTCCTCTGAATCTGTAAAAACCCATCAGGTGTTCTATACACTTGATTTTCTTCTTAGAGTTACCTTTTCAGGTCCCCCAGCTGCCCCAATCCGGGTGGGTCACGCCCTGGCTTTCACCAGCTCCCTGGGAATGCCTTCTACCCCTGAGTCTCGGTTGAATACTACTTCCTGTCTCCATTGCTCCTGCAATTTCTTATATCGCTGCTTGCAAGTACATGTCTTGGAACTTTTTATGTTTGAAAATATCTTTCTTCTGTCCTCAAGTTTAATTTTTTTCTGTATACGGAACTCTAACTTGCAACGACTTTTCCCTTAACATCTTCTTACCTGCAACATAGCTATCTTTGTATGTGCCTGGTGTGAGTCTCCGAACACATCAGTGAGTATTCAGAGAGGCCCTGGTGTATAATAACAAACAGAATGAGGGGACAGCGAAGGAGAAGACAGCAGAGGAGAGGCAGCAGTATGCTGGCAGCCAGAAAGGAAATGAGTGGTCACTAACTAGCCAGGTCAGCAAAGGCTGAGCAAGAGGAAGGGTACAGATATGGGGAGCCATAAAGAGGCATGGAAAATTAGAGAAAGTCCAAGGATTAGAGTCACAGTGCCTTAGGAAAGGAGAAACCAGTGGTTGTGGGATGTGAGGGCTCCCAGAGGGGGACGCACCCTGTCTCCTTCTATTCTGAATGACCGAGCTTTGGTGAGTCGCCTGCCACAGGAGGCAGCGCGGTAGGAAGTCAGGGAGCGGGACGCAGTTCTTCAGGGAGACTGGACAGCGCAAGGGGAGTGACCCGCGGTCCAGCCTGAGCTTTTCCACATCATGCACAGAGCCATTGTCCACCCTGTAGGGCTGGTGCCCTGGAGACCAGGTCTCTTCTACTGCTAATTCTTTATATTCATGTACTATGAAAGTATTTTATTCTCAAGATGGGAGAAAATATAAGAATGATTTAGGGGAATTGTAAGTAGTGTTAAAAAAGCAGCAGAAGCCAAAACAGCTATTGGTGCTAAGTACCAAGATTGTCAACTTTTCGCTTGAAATTTGATTTTTCTGTCTATAGCCCAGTGATAACATTGTGTTTGTGGATTCATAATTATTCATAATAATTGGGCTACATTTATTTAAATTGATAAAAATTGATATTTTCTTTTTGGTGATGGTTTTTTTGTTTTTGTTTTTGTTTTTGTTTTGAGACAGAGTTTTGCTCTGTAGTTCAGGGCTGGCCTTGAATTCACTATGTAGCCCAGGCAGGCCTAGAATTTGCAGTGATCCTCCTGCCTCAGCCTACCTAGTGCTGGAATTATAGGAATGTGCCATCACACCCTACCTAACTGTGCTAATTTGTGTTTCACATTAGAAATCAGAATTTATCTACCAAAGAGATCATATACAGTCTTAATGAAGTGTTTTTAAATTTCGTATTTCTTGACATTTTCCAAATATTTTCTTTTCATAAATTACAAAGAAAAATTAATCCAAGATTTCAGCTCATGTGGGCAGCGGAGACAGGGGCTTGAACCCAGGGCCTTTACACTGAGCTGTATCCCCAGCATGCTTTTCTGTGTTTTCTTTTGATACAGGGCCTTGCTAAGTTGCCCAGGTTGAGATCTTCCTTCCTTGGCCTCACAGAGGGCTGGGGTTACAGGAATGCACCATTACACCAGCTCGATTCATATATTTTTTAATATGGGAAGAAATGTATAGTATTTACTTCCAAGTAATGCTTGCTTCACTTTGGTTTTGTGTTTGGTGAGAGCTGCATAGGATAATTTTAGGGGTCCCCAGTAATAATCACCTAATGTAATGAATGTCTACACTTACGATTAACCAGATTCCAAGGAACAAAGTAAGCTGACTGAAGAACCAGTTCTGACTTTGTCAGAAGTCAAAGCTGCCTCCCAGGGTTACAGTCACAACGCATAGCCACATCCCGCTCTACACACCAATCATTTTAAGGGGGTAAAGAAATCAATGCTAAAGCAAGCTGATGTGTGACTGGGTGGGGATGTCAAATAGTCAGCTTATCATCTACATCTAATTTCATTAGGATGAAAGTAGGTTATGCTCTGCCCAAAAACACATTCTCATTGAAAATAACATCTATATTCTCAACTGTATTCAGAATTCATTTTCTACTCCAGTGTAAGGCTAATCCAAGATGAACCACACCATGCTGTATGCATGGATGACACGAGAAGTTGCAGAGTAGCTGTTTTCTTACTTATAGTATAGAACTGCAGTATGTAAGTTGCCATCATCGCAGTAAACTCCAGGGTCTCGGTCACTGCTGCATGAGAGACCACTCCAAGCTGGTTGACAGCAGTTTGTGATCACCCAGGACCCTGCATCCTGGGCCAGCCCAACACGTAGCTGTCCTGCTGGGCATAGCAGCCTGCTGGGCTGAGAGGTCTAAAGTGGCTTTGTCACATGTGTGACACCTCCTATGGGACTCCTGGAAAAGTTCATGCTAGAAAGACCGTGTGCTGGTGACTCCCCCAGGGCACCTGTGCAAATATCACCAGTGCACAGTCTTTCTATCATGAAGCCTGTGTGTCGGGAGTACTGCCATCTTGGTCACAATAAACAAAGCAATGGAAAGCTGCTCAACATACGGACAGCTTCATTTGTCACTTCACTTTTATTTAGATTGCTTCTCCCCAACTGACCCTTAGCAGTCTTTTCTGGTTTCAGATTGCATCTCTCTGAAGCTGTGTTGGTTCCTCAGTTTTCCAATACAGTCTCATCAGAGCAATTTGTGATTCTTTACTTATGTCTATGACATTGTTCTGATATCTATGTTGATCAAAATATATGTATGCATTTAAAAATGGGTTACATTAAAAGGCAAATTGCCACTAACCACTGTCAAAATACTCCCCCTCACTTTGAGCACATTGATGCCACTTTCTCAAGCAGTTCTGGAAGTCCTCTTTCATGAGCATCTCTATGAATTGTGATAAAAAATGGGGCGAATGCCCTTGCCGAGGGCAGGCCTGTAAAAGCGTCTCGTCGTGTCCTCATCCACTTTATGTAGTAGATCTGGTGCTGTGCAATTTGTGGTTCTTCCCCAAAGTTAAAGTGATTAGGAGAGGAAAATACTTTGAGTTGATTTAGGACATCTGGGGAGCCAGGCAGGACAGTGTAACTGAAGACACCCAGAACTGCCTCAGAAAGTGTCAAGAATGATGGGTAAGCATGTTAGAAGTGAGAAGGAAGATTTTGAGATGAGTTAAATGCAATGCATATTTTAATATAATGAAATTTTAAAAATTTAGCCTTTACCATATTTTCATTATACCATGTATGTATGTATTTTCCCCATAAGACTGAAAAATTCTTCATATTAGGTCGTTGAAAACATTTACCTCTGACTTTCATAATACTTGTTATAATATTTGACATTCATCCATTCATTCCTAAAATAAATAAATATAGAAGACATAATATTGTAAAGTAATAGGAAGAAAGAACACTATAAGATCAAAATGTATTATTCCTTTTATCTACTTTTTTTTTTGTTTTGTTTTGTTTTTTGCAGCACCAGGGATCGAACTCAAAACCTCGAACCTGCCAGGGCAGGCTCTTTTTTTTTTTTTTTTTTTGGCACCGGGGATCGAACTCACAACCTCGCACCTGCCAGGGCAGGCTCTTAAGCCGCTGAGCCAAACTCCCAGCCCCAATTTTTTGGGGCAGGGTTGCACTATGTAGCTCAGGCTGGTCTTGCGCTCACGTTGTAGCCCAAGCCGGCCTCGAACTCACAATGCTCCTCCAACCTCAGCCTCCCAAGTGCTGGGATTAAAGGCATGCGCCACTACGCCCAGCTTTATCTACTATTAAATATAGCCATCTGATGGTTTTATTGCCAAACTTTAATTAGATTATGTGTTGAACTGATTTATAATTTTTTTCTTGTTCTGTTTTTTTGAGGTTTGGATAACAGATTAGCATAATCTGATATTTACAATCTTGGTCTATTCTGACAAACAGTAGATCTCTAGTACATGCTTGTCAAAAGAGTGAATTCAAAATTAAAACCAGGAAAACCATGACTCTTGGTCCATGCAATAAAATATAAGAGAAAAAAACATAAAGCAAATTAGTAGATGAATATAAAAATAAGTATTCATTAAACCTATCTACCTATCATCTATGATCTCCATCATCTATATCGGTAACTGCCCTTTCAAACACTGGGACTCAACTTCAATTTAAAAAAAATTTAAATCTAGCTATGTGTCAGTGAAAACAAAGACAAATCCAAAAAGGCAAAACTGACTGACTTTTAAGGAACAAGAGCACATATACCAAAACAACAGTAATGATAAAAACAGACATAATTATATTGACAATAGGCAAACCAGAATTTAAAACTATATTTGAGGATTAAAGAGGGCCACTTCATGTTAGTTAGTGATTTATGAAGTTACTACAACAGTTGTGATCTCTATGCCTCTCTTGACAAACCTTCTAAATATGGAAAGCTAAAGCTAATATACATATCCATAGTTAATACATAAATAAGGATATGTAGTATTTGAATATTAGATTTGACACAGTTCTTTTTTTTTTTTTTTTTTTTTTTTTTTGCGGCACCGGGGATTGAACTCACAGCCTTGCGCCTGCCAGAGCAGGCACTTCAGGCACTTAAGCCACTGAGCCAAACTCCTGGCCCTGGTTTTTTGAGGCAGGGCTGCACTATGTAGCTCAGGTTGGCCTTGCGCCGCGTTGTAGCCCAAGCCGGCCTCGAACTCACAACGCTCCGCCTACCTCAGCCTCCCGAGTGCTGGGATTAAAGGCGTGCGCCACCACGCCCGGCTTGACACAGTTCTTTTAAAATAGATATAAATTGAATAGCCAACAAAAAAATATTCTTTTCAAATTGTCGATGCATTCATAAAATGTATTTACAAGATTTAGACATATACAAAACCACAAATTTTTTTGCCTCAAGGCAGATATCACACTAGACATGTTTGTGGATTGCAACACAATGCAATCAGATATGGATAACCAGGCCATCCACTCATGAGAAACGTTTTTAAAATTTACATTTCCTTTCAGAGGAAGTCTGTGTAAAAGTGAAAGAACTAAAGTGCAACTCAGCGAAGGCCCACACCATGGACCTTGGGGGATGTGTTCTGCTGATCTCTTTTGGTGACAGAGGGGAACAGTGGCTCCCAACCACCCCAGGCCCCTGCTCCCGGCTTCCCCTCCAGACTTGGCGTCCTGGCCCTCTTGTCCCCTCCTTCCTTGTGGCTGGGCTGCACACGCGTTTAGCCTGTATTTTTCTTAAACCAGGTCCTATTCATTCTCTGTCTTTCTTGAATTTTTTGCTTTCTATTCAGCTCTATATTAGATGTCTGCATGTGATTTTTACCACTGATTTGGGAACCAAGGCTGTGGTCCATTCTGCTCTCTTCATCCATTTTTCTCACCCTTTTTTCTTTTCTTAAGTCACAGAGCTACAAGATGCGACAGTCGGTAGGATTCAGAGAAATCATTTTATCTAAATCCCTCATTTCATAGATGGCATAACTGATGCCCCCCGCCCCAAAAACAACTGAGTCACCTGAAAGTCGGGTGTAAGGCTGAGCTAACATAGCTCTTCTCATTTGGGCTTTCGTTTTCTTGTTATCACAAAAAATATTAATTCTTCCAAAAAGCTCTGATTATTCAGGTCCCTGTATTGAATGACACCAGAGTGAAGAGTTGCTCTGTCTTTACGGTTATCCCTAAACATCAGTGACAAAAAGAGCCATGAAGGTCTCGATATATTAACAACAGGTGCTATGCTTTTGTGGTAGTGGCGAGGGAAGTTTAAAAATGGTCTTAGATCTTGCTGTTACCTCCGCACATTAGGTGTCACCATTCATCAGTTAGGGACACAGACACTGGAATTTGAAACTCTGAGTACCTCCTAGAGCCAGCAAATTACCAAAGCAAACCTTGAGCTCGGGGCTTGTGATCCCGTGTCCCAGGTCCTCCTCATTCACCTGGCAGTGTCAATTATCCTGTGCTCCTTTCAGAATACCCTCGAACCGAATCGGAGTGGGAAAACAGCTTTGCCCTGAAGATGTTCCTTTTCCAGTTTGTCAACTTAAACAGCTCTATCTTCTACATTGCCTTCTTTTTGGGACGGTAAGTCAGCTCCACACGTACTACGTAGTGCAGTTAAAAGCACAGCCAACGGTTTCCTTTGCCAATTAGTTAACAGAGGTCGCAGATTCTTGACCCCTGCCTTGGAAGACTTTGCTAATCAGCCTCCATGTGCATTCTTGCCCAGCTGATTGGCGGCCAGAACCAATTAAAGTTGGCACCAAAAACGAAACCTGCATCCACACTGTCCAATTATCAGTAATTATTCTGTTAGAGAAGAAAAGAATTTTTGTGTCACCCTGCATTACAGTTCCTTAATGTGAAAACTTCTGCCCATCATTATGTCCTTTTTGCACTTTCCTGTAAAATGTGGGTGGGGGAGGGGGAAGCAAGCAAGTTCCCTTAACGGATGTGTTTCGTTCTGTGGTTCCCACACCACCCTGTGCCTTGGAAACCTACTGAAGGCTGAAACACTTTGAACCCAGCCATCCAGCACGTTATGGTAATATTCATTAACTTGGTCCCCAAGGCATTAAAACACAGGCACGGAAGTACTCGGTGCCATCGGGCTGCTTCGTCTGTACTTTCTCAACCCACTGGTACTGAGTTCAGGGGTTGCTTCTTCCTTTTCAAGCCTGGTGCTTTGATGTTGCCTAAGCATCTCAAAAGTCACCCTGTCCGGGAACAAATCGCACCAGTGTGTCTTATGTCACCCACTTGTGCACTCGGGTGGTGGGTGAGCAGGTGTTTTTCATTCAATGGATAACGAAATAAGATGCTTTTTTTTTTTTTTTTAAGATTTGTAGGCCACCCAGGAAAATACAATAAACTTTTTGACCGGTGGCGGCTGGAGGAGGTGAGTGACCGTGTGGGAGAGACTGTGAAGAGAAGTTTCTGGTAGAGAAGAGTTCATTGGGTTCCCAAAAAATCCAGCTACATATTTTTTTAAAATGATGATGTTTGAAAAGAATAAATGCTAAAATTCTGAATTCAGCTTTTTTTGAACTTTTCTGTCCATTTCTTTCATTTACAGCTTAGCTCCATGCTTGCTTCTCCTTTGGAAATCAGTGTTAACTACTGTCTGCATCTCTAAACTTTCAAATATGTTAGGTTTTCTTTTAAGAAGGGAAATTTTAGTCCAAAGGAAATCTTATTGGAAATATCACCATATAAACTTGTAGATACATCCTTTAGTTTGTTTTGGTACTTTTTCTTATAAAACTTTATAATATTTTCTAGTAAAAATGTCACTGTTCTTAGTGTCTTTCTGGATTTGTATCATAGTAAAACATGTTTTCTCACTTCTATAAACCAAAAAGAAACTAATTTTTTTTACCAATTTACTGATTTTTAAAACTTAATAGTATTTTTACCCAGTAAGACTGAGATAAATGTGGTGATGCATGCCTGTAACTCCAGTGCTTGGGAGGCTGAAGCAGGAGGATTGCCATGAGTTCAAGAGTAACCTGGACTATACAGTGAATTCAAAGCCAGTCTGAACTAAAATAAATAAATAAACAAATAAATAAATAAATAATCACTACTTTTTTTCCTAAATTGAAGTCACAAATTTAACAAAAAAGTACTTTTTACTCAGTGAAATAAGATTATAAAATTATCATAATCTACATAATTGTATCCATTTCTAGACTCCTCACTGATCAGAATGTCTTTTCGTTCTCTAACTCAAAATTATTCAAATGATTCTAATGTAAAATCCAATTTAACATAGGGTCTCATTAACAAAAACTCAAATGTAGAGAGAGGCTAAGAAAACATTTCCAAAACACTGTGGTGGAGGTGCTTCTGTCCCCATGTAAAATCCTCCTCAAAACCCATGGCAGCTGTACCTATGTTTTTTTCCCAGATCACTTTGGAAATTGATCATAATACATGGATAAAGCCTAAAACTTCCTAAGAAGATCAACATTATTACCAGAAAATGGGGCTCAAATGCTAGCTAAAATTGCTTCTTGTTCTCTGTCCTCTGTTTAACTCCCCAGAGTATCTATTCCCTCGTCACAAATTGGCTGTAGTAATACTTAGCTGGCCAGGTTGCTTAGAGATCAGAGACCGTTTCCACAACGCTCTTAGCCCATGGCTGAGCTGCAGAAGGCTGTCACCAGCGGCTCCCGATAATCATCGCGTCTCTCTGCTTCCAAAGATAGACTAAGACCTTTCACAATTCTGGAACTGCTTCGAACTCCCCAAGTCCAAGTCCCATTTTATTTTTTGACCCAGAATTATGCCCACACCTGATAAAAGTCTGGTCACCTGCCCACATAGGAACCCAAGGCTTGCTTTTCCCTGTAATATTCAACAGGAGCTATGAAGAGTGTTGGGGGAGGGAGGGCAGACCGCTTGTAGCTTGCATGTCGGTGACAATTTAGGAGCTACTACCACCAATAATTTTGCTTAATTGAATATTCTTATTCTTAATTATGATGTTCTTGGAAGTTTTGATTAGTCATTGAAAGTCCCAGAAAAAATTAATACTCATGTTAAGAAAAATGTTTCCTAACCATCTCAGAAATTTTCCATAGTGTCTATGAGATGTGTAGTGGTCAGAGTCTCCAATTAAAAAAAAAAGTGAAGTAATAAAGTAATAAATGCAGGTTTATGATTTACTGTAGAAACCCTGAACTGTGGTCATAGAAACCATGAAGTGTGATCGAAAACTACAGGGAACGTCTAGAAACTTTTTTACAGTACAATGCCTTTAATCCTCCTTTCCTTATGCTCCTTCCCTTTGAACGCACTGATCCCATCACCCTTGCTACTTTCCGAAGCAGTTCTGGAGTCCTCTTTCCTGGCTTCTTTAGTTGTGCTGTCCTGGCTGGCTCGATGTCCTGAGTCAATGAAAAATGTTCACCTTGTGCAGTCATTTTGACTTTCGGAAAGAAGCAGAAGTCGCATGGTGCTGGATGCGGTAGGAGTCACATTCTCACGGGGCTGCCTCTCACCTGGATGGCACTTGGCAGTGGCGGTTACCACATTTTTTTCCCACTCTTGTAATGACACAGAAGAGGACTTCAAGAATGGCTGCAGGAAGTGGCAAGAAGGATGGGACAAGCGTGTGTCGGAAGGAGAGTGCAAGGTCTCTTATACTATAATAACTTTTTAAAATTTAAATATTTACCAGTACTTCAATCACACTGCCTGTGTATAATGGAAGATAATCCATGCATACAGCAAATACTTATCAATCTGTGCTGTCTGCCAGGCTTCTGATGGACAACACGAGGTATAAAGATGAAGGGGTCCTTTACCTCCTCTGATGGCGTTAATAGTGTTCACAAATAAGACATGACCAGGAAACAGCACGTATTTTCTCCCTGGATTTTGATCATCTACATTCTAATCCTTTCCTATTCAGAACAAGATCCTAATGTCTTTCAATTTCAGTTCTTTTTTTAACGGCTAATAAAGTTGTCTCAGTATTGGCGATTGGTAATTAAATTGAATTGTGCAAGCCGGGCGTGGTGGCGCACGCCTTTAATCCCAGCACTCGGGAGGCTGAGGTAGGCGGAGCGTTGTGGGTTCAAGGCCGGCTTGGGCTACAACGTGAGCACAAGGCCGGCCTGAGCTACATAGTGCGACCCTGCCTCAAAAAAACCCGGGCTGGGAGTTTGGCTCAGTGCCTTAAGCGCCTGCCCTGGTAGGCGCGAGGTTGTGAGTTCAATCCCCGGTGCCGCAAAAAAAAAAAAAAAAAAAAAAAAATTGAATTGTGCATGTGAAATATTAGGCACGATTAAGGGTAACCTCTATAAAGAAAGGCAAAAGTGCTGCAGTTGTACTAGAGAGTATGAACTTGTGTTGCTGGACTTGTGAATCTTGCACTATTAGCTATATGATATCTCATAAAAATAACTGCTTGAATTCAATGTCAAACATGTTTCCATAATGGCTAACACTTCCGGAGTGCTCAGTCCATGCTAGCATAGTCCAGCAATCATTATTAAGTGCTCTCCGTATTTTCATTCATTTACTCCTCAATTCTTTTACATCAATCATTTTACACAGGTGGAAACAAAGGTGTGGAGAAGTTAGGTGATTTGCCTAAGTTATAAAAACTGATGAAGTTATGGCTTGCTTAGTGAGTCAGCATAGCTTCAGGGTCTTGGTTCTGACCACTGACCTTCCCCACCACCTCTGGCAGAGTGAGGGGCATGATCCAGGGTGTGATGAAAACGCATTTTGCTATGAGGTTGTTGTCTGGCTACAGGCTCACACGTGTAAGCTGGGTTGAGAGTGAAAATACAGAAGTAGGTGGAGGGAAGGATCGTGAGTTCCAGCTTCATCATCTACAGAGTGCAGATCCAGCACCTGCCCACCAGGCTTATTGAAAAATACATGAAAGCCATCAGCTCCCGCTCACCTGCCCATGACCATAGGATTTGGAGGGGTGCTCTGGAGTGAATGCCTGGGTGTTCCGCACACCTCTGGTGCCCTTTCACTCACTCTTAAGCACAGGCTGTTTTTACCAAGACAATTTTAGAGTATAGAGGAGGTCCCTTCAGCCATCATTATGTGAGTGAGGCAGACCATCAACGTAAAACCTTTGGAGGCTTTTTTTTCTCTAGAAATCATAAACTTAACTCAATTTCAACAAAGTGATGAATAACCTGTCTCCCAGCCTCCCCAGTTTGACTTATCCTACGTGAGGGATGATCCAATCACACAGTTCTATGATTATCTTCTTTTTCCTGTCCCATGCAATAACAGACTTGTGCTATGTCCACAGTGTAAGGTATCAGACACGTTTGGTGAGCAGAACTTACTCTTAGCATGGTACCAAAAAAATCAGTGCAGCCAGGGATGTAGCTCAGCAGCACAGCGCCTGCCTGGCAAGCACGAGGTCATGGGTTTGATCCCCAGTAACAAAGGAACAATGCACTGGGGGCAGGAGCATGGCTTCTTCCCACCGGACTGGCTGATACTGCATGAACTTATGCAAATCAGTTTGCCTCTAGGTTTCTCTAAAAAAATGAAGTGCTTCAGTTTGCAGCTGTGATCTATTACCTGCCACTGTGCCTCAGTAATTACCTCAACCCCAGACCTTCCACTGCATGCAGTAATGGGCTAAAGATGCAGAGATTAGGGGTCCTAAATTCATCCTCAAGAGAAGAGGCTTGTTTGGATCTGAAAATTCAGACCTGTGTATGTGAGAAACATGACCACTGGCAAAGTCTCTCTGTGACTTAGATTAGAGTGCTAAGTCACTGGCCTGGAACAGGAAAAGTAAGCTATTTTGTATTCTAATTATTTGTTCCTTTTGAAGTCCCAATAGTACTAATTTGATAGAAATAGAAACTGTAGATCAAAGCTGTCCTGTCTGACTACATCCTCATGAGCAGGACATGGACCTATTTCTAAAGAAACAGACCTACGCTTCCCCACACAAATAGCTTTCACAGTGCACATTTTTAATTAAAACACATTGGTTATACTTTTTATTGAAATCTGATTTGTGGGGGGGGCGCCATCTTATTAAAAATCTAAAAAAGCAGAGACTCATAGAAAAGAATGGAATCATACTGATAAACTATTTCGTGGCATGAATTTCTGCTTAAACATACATGAGTGTATATAGATACTTCCTTTCCAAGTGGTAGATTTTTAACACTTTCTTATTTTAAGAGTGGGCTAAACTTAATGCCGGACTCCTAAAGATAGAAAGGAAAAAGAGAAAACTGAGTAGCTTTCCAGTGGGAAAAAAAAAATCAGAAAAACACTACATGGACCAGATACGAAAGGCTGCCTTCACTAGGGGCATTCTCAGAGAATGTCACTCCCATGGGCCTGATGAAACCAGGGCTTTATGTCTATGGTCTGCCTTCCAAAACACACAGCCCTGGATTTAACCTCAGGAAAACATTACACAAACCCAGATCGGGTGACTTTCTTTGGGATACCCATCCGTCAGGCTGTCTTTGAAACTGTCGAGGTTATGGAAAACTGTTCAGACCAGAGGAAGCTAGGGATGCATGGAAAATGCGAACCATGGAGGACAGTGGGGGCGAGCTGCGAGCAGAAACAGAATCAGTGGCGCTGTGTGAACAGAGTCTGGAGCTAGTGCAGCACAACATCTAGACGCTGCTCTCTTAGCTTCGGCAAATCCTCCACGGAGACGCCAGGAGCAGAGCATGGGTGAAAAATACATGGGAGCCCTCAAGCTGCTCTGGAGATTTTCAATAAGTCTAAAATATTCTGAAACAAAAATATATGACACCAATAATGTATTACAGTGATTCTGTCACTGAGTTAGAATTAGTAGCTACCCTTCTCCTGCCTGACTGTCAATAGACATTGAATATTCCATAGCATTCATGAAAGGAGATCAGGTCTGAGACAGAGCCTGGCCAATTGTAAGTGTTCATTGAAAGTTAGATTTCTTATGTTTGATGTTAATTTTTGTCATCAGTATTCCATTATAATCACTAGAAAGTTTCCCAGCATTCCGTTTCTTTCTTGTTTTTCCCCTGTAAGTGTCAGACAGTGTGACCCAGTTTTAGAGTTGTTTGTGTAATGTGAAGGTGAGAAATTTGGGCCCACTGGGGAAGGGAGCAAGGGCATTACTATTCTTCTTGTTCCATTCCAGTGCCATCCCAGTGGCTGCTTGATAGACCTCTGCCTGCAGATGGGAGTCATCATGTTTTTGAAGCAAATCTGGAACAACTTCATGGAACTGGGATACCCGTGAGCATGTTATTTTTGAACTCACCTTATACATGGTGACAAGGGTAATAGTCAGAGGTGGGGTGAGGCATGCTGGAGAATTCAGAACTGGAGATTAGACAGGTAAACACTCACTTCCCTTCTACCCCTTGCTACGTAGGTGACCGTAAGTTAGCAAAGCATTCTGAGCCTCAAGAATAACTGAAGGGACTGCAGGAATTAATGGGTGTTGGTAACTTGCTTGACGCATTCGTACTTACTGTTACCTCCAAAACATTGATAATGCTGGTCCTGAGATAAAAACAATTTTCTGGTTTCTTCGAGTTACCAGCAGACCAAGGTGGCTGGTGTCATTGTTAAAAAAATACAGCCTCCAGCACATCAAAGATTAAACCACAGATGAGAGGAAGTTGGTATTTCTTTTTACCGTACCTCCCACCCTCCTTCAGAATCAGTAGAACATTATTAATTGTCATGATTTCACAGTCATAGTATTCTATATTTGCCCTTTAAATGATGCTGACAGAGATGTTGAAAAGCCCCATTTTAGACACTAGCATGTACTTTCCTTCCAAATCCAGTCAGATACAAGGTATTTAAAACAATGTGCTATTGAACCTTTGAGACTTGATTAACCAAAGATTAAAATGAAACTATTTTGAGTAATTTCTTGACTGGGGAAAGAACTGATTAGTTGGCTGATGATATAAATATCTTAGGCTCAAAGATTAACTTATACTTGATTCTTTTTCCATGTTGGCCTACAAATTATATTAGGGTGCTCCTAAGCAGAAACCAGGGGACAGGAAAAGTGATATTAACCCTGAAACCTGCTGTAAAGTGCTGGTTAAATTATAGCAGGCTTAGAACGTGACTATGGAGCTACGCGGATCTGGGTCGATTTCCTTCTCTGTTCCATGTTAGTTTTACCTGAAATGTACCCTGCTTCTCTGAAGCACTCTTTGCATTTGTAAATCAGGAGATTTGGGAAGATAAATGAGATGCTCCAATGAATATTAGTCATTAATCACAAATGACAAAACTTTTTGTGGAAAGATTTTTATACAGATTGTCAGTATCTGAAACAGATTAAAGCAAATCTCTTTTAAATGAAGGCAGAATGCGTGGGGAGGAGGAGTAGGGACCCCAATCTGTTTGTCACACCCTCTCCTATCCTTGACTGGAAGCTTCAAAGCACACAGTTCGGGAAGCATCCTGAGAAAGCACCCGCGGAAGTTAGATGTCAGGTGTGTAGTGCAGACTCTGGCGTGCCGAGTGTTTAATAGGCGTACCGTGTGTTGTACTGATGCTAGGACTGAACCCAGGGCCTCATGCATGCTAGGCTGATGGTCCTCCCCTGAGCTCCAGCCAGCTGCAGAGCCTATCAGAATGGATTAGTCTCCCTCTGGGATGGAGAATGGTGCTCAATGCCCCACAGTCTGCGGCCCCCAGCACACATAACGCTCCTCACACATGTCCACCACGGCTTTCTCAAGGGTCCTCCAGGGTCCCATCTGTCAAGTGGTGTGGGCACATTAACAAGGGGACATTGTGCTGGGGGTTTTGCAGCACCTAGGAGAGAACCTCATTGAAGGAAGCTCAGCAGGGGTGGGATCAGTCCTTAAAGCGATGAGTGTCACACGTTTGAATCATAAATCTCTCTCTTCAAGAAAAACCACAATAAATAAATCAGAAATGAGCAGGGCTGTCTGCATCTCAGCCTCCAGCCCCTTGTCATTTCACAAGTCCCAGGGGTGACCTCCAGGGAGGGTGCAGTTGTGGTGCTGCCTGACGGTTGGCTCTGGCTGAAGTCGCCCTTCAAACTGCCACTGAAAGGCAAGCTTCCAACTAAACAGAATAGAGCACTGGGTCCTGTTCACGAAATTCCGTGAGATTCATCTCATCCTACAGGTCCCAGAGGTCCACACTGCATGGGTAGCAGTGTATATCTGACTCACATAATTCCGACACCATTCCCAGACTGGAGGAAGGGTTCTTACTTCCCTTGCAGGTCTGAGAAATGCAAAGATCCATCACCTGGAAACATTCTTCACTGTAGTATCAGGATGCAATCACTAATGCTCAAGCTCCTCCTGTTTATAAACTCAAAACAGGAAAGTATTTTGATAAGCATCACTCATCTACTGTTTGCAAGGTGGTAACTAGAACCCGTGTGGCTTGCAGTCCCACCTCGGGCTCAGCTGCTTTCCCTGGAGAGTAATTTCATTCATGTTCAGACGGCATTGTCCAGGAAATATTGGGTTATGAGAAATAAAGGGCTCAGATGTATTAACAACCCAGAACATATGAGTTTAAGTATTTTTACAGGTGGAAGTGGGAGAAGAAATTATGGACCTAGAAGCTTATATGACTGATACCAGAGTATCTTAGAGTGTGGGTGATTACTTCCCGATACATATGTAGGAAGAATACCAGAAGTTCTAGAAGAGTTCCAGAAGTTCTGTCCTACTGAGTCTCCTTTTAAAAATAACAAAATATTTTGTATTTAAATATTTAACAATTTGTTCAAAGTTGAGACCTTTTTAAAAAGTTAACAGCATCAAGGAATGGAGGCAGGGTGGAGGGAGGAGAAGGGAAAAAGTAAAAGAACTGAGGCCAAATGCACATGTCTTATATATGTACCACCTCCTCGTGAGAAGTGAATTCATCGTGCATCTCAAATATCAACTATCGCCAACCCCCAAGAACACATAATGTAGTCCAGGAGTACCTGGTTGGTGTGTCTTATTTCTTTGTGAACTATAAACTATTCACCAGTGTTTGAACAAGAGCTCAAAAGTTCTTGGTCTGCCCTATGGTGTAGGTTGATCCAGAATTGGTGGTCACGACATAAAATCAAGCGTGGAGTACAGGATGCTTCAATCCCTCAGTGGGAAAATGACTGGAATCTGCAGCCCATGAATATCCATGGGCTGATGGATGAGTACCTAGAAATGGGTAAGAAAGGACACCTGGCCAGGACTCCAGGCCTTCTTGGTGTGTGTGTGTGTGTGTGTATGTGTGTGTGTATTTCACTTGGGTTTCACTTCTACAGAGAAAACCTTCACTCTAGAAGATCATTAAAAGCATCTCAATTGTTCTAACAGCCGTCTGCACTTGTATCTCGATGGAGATGGAGGAGTGAAGCAGTGTGGAGAAGCCTCACATTCTTCACCCTCTGAGAGCTGAAGCCTTTGACCAAAATAATGGTTTTTCTCATAATGGAGCCCTAGCTTTTGAGCAGTTATTTTGATGAAACAAAATCAAACCCAATCAATTCCTTTGTAAGAAAACACACCACCTCACCCAAAGAAAGTAGTATTTATGTTTCCCAGTACATCTTTTGCTAAGGTCCAGTCTGAGTCTTAGTTTGAGGAATCTTATTTATGTATATTGAGGCAATAAGAATTCCTTTTCCAACTGTCAGAATCAGTATTTTGTGTTGATGTAATAACCGCCTTTCTTGGAGTCGAGTTTTCTCATCTGTAAGGAGAGTGGAAAGATTCATGTAGGTTCCTACAGTCGTTTCCAGAGCCACCATTTCCCAACAGGACCTCTTCTTCGCCACCTGCTGCTTCCGCTTCTCTTTCCTCCCCCTCTTTTTCTCCTCCCTCTTGTACTCCTCTCCCATCTCTTCCTCCTCATCCTCTCCTTCCTTCCTCCCCTTTTTCTTCTCTCCCTTCTCCGTCTTCCTTTCCCTTTGTCTTCTTTCTCCTTCCTTTATGCTTCATTGCATAATGGTGGAAAACACAGAGAATTTAACCCATTTAAATCCACTTTTAAGAATTTCTACCTACTCCTTCAGGAAGATTAATTAATACATATGAGCTAAAGTTTTCTCTGCTGTGAAATGAGATGAGCATGTTTACTTCGTAGGGATCTGGAAAGGATTCACAGCCGTTTGCATAGACCTCCCCACTCAGCACACAGGAAGCGCACGCTGGCCGACAGCTTCTGCAGCACTAACCGTCTAACCCTCTCCCTTCACAGTTCTGCAGTTCGGTTTTACCACCATCTTCGTCGCGGCCTTTCCCCTGGCCCCTCTTCTGGCTTTGTTAAACAACATCATTGAAATCAGGCTGGATGCTTACAAATTTGTCACACAGTGGCGGAGACCTCTGCCAGCCCGGGCCACTGACATAGGTGAGACTCAGAAACGAAATGGTGTGGGCACTGCCGGTGTCTGAGGTGTGTGGGGTCAGGGATCCTCTGTCAGCAGCAGCGTGGCAGGGTTAGAGGAGTGGGCAGAGTGTCCACGGGCACGATCTGTGTCCTAGTGGAAGGGCGGGAGGTCAGGGCCTCCTTCTCCCTGCTTTTCCCGCCACACTTGGACACCGACTCTTGGTTCCTTCAGAAAATGGGGCAGAAAGGCACCATCGGGCAGCAGGAAAAGGGTGCTGCCCCGACACTGACCAGCTGATACGCAGTCCCGCATTCCCAAACTGCAGCACAGCAAGAAACGCACTTTCGTTGCTCAGGAGCCACCCCGCCTCAGGGGTCTAACTGTGGCCCCACAGGACCATGTGGCTTGGTGGTCCTTGACATCATGTGAGCTTCTGCAGGGGCACACCTTTCCAGCCTTAGCAGAACAGGCTGGTTAACAAAAAGCAGAATGAGTCCAAACTGAATGGTGTGGAATTTTGCGTTAGACTTGGTGCCTCTTTAACATGTACTATATGTCTCTCTCTATCACTGTATCTGTCTGTGTGTATCAGGTGGCCCTTGCATTAGTCGGAGCATGCGTCCTTTGTCAAAGGATGCTCACTGCTAAAAAGGAAAAATGTATCTGTGTGAATATGTAGGACTCAGTCATTTTTATTCATTAACATTGCTCATCTCAAAATGAATCAGTCCAATTCACTTTAATCTTTAAACTTGAAAAAAGTTGTTTGGCAAACGTTATAATCCTTTACTCACACTATTTTCCCACCACAAGTAGTAATAGCCAGACACAAAGGTGGTTATAAACATAGGCATAGAGTTACATATCTGTTATGTGTCTAAATATGTGTGTGTGCATGCAATACATCTGTAGTGTAAGTCTCTAAATGTAGGCCTACTGGACTAAAACTCACATTTTAATTTTAAAAGATGCCATTTCAATAATATAAAAGAACTTCTGTTTTCAGTTTCTTTCTAAATAACACTAGATGTTATAAGACTTGCAAGTTTCTAGAAATCTTTTTTTATTTTTAATAAGCTCTTTCAAAGGACATTTGTCTGAATAAATAGTGATTGAAAACTTTTTTACTGTATTTGCTGGTTATTTTCATTTCCATATAAAATTGCTCATTTGCATTCTGATGCTTTGTCCTGTGAGTTATTTCATTAACGTTTTAGGATCTTTTATATGGGAGGCACTTTTTTTCCCACTCAGGCTAAATTTTTAACTGAATTACAACTTTTATAAAGAAGTGTTTTTTATGCACTCAAATATCAATTTATATGGATTCTGATTTACACTGAGGCATTAGGTAACCTCTGAAATCCTTTTTATTTTATTTTTTAATTGCCACTTGTTGTAGGTCCATTATAAAGAATTTGGAAGACAAGAGAGGGGAGAAGAAGAAAACTGTCACCCGGCCCAATACCCTTTAGCACAGCTGAGCCTTTTTTCTGAAATTTTTTTTCTTATCAGTACTTTCAAAGCTGTGTCTCAACCTAGATACAACATTAGTTTGGGCTCTGATCATTAATATTGATTCTATACGTAACTTCAAGTGCTTTCTGTTTATCTGTATGAGAAAAATGTATTACTTTTGTTGCTGAAGTTTTGGAATAATTCAGACATGTGAGTGAGTGACCTGGTCCTGATGATGTTTTGGATATCCAGTCTACCCTTTCTAGATGAGGGCTTCCCTCCCTTTGAGAGAAGGGAAGTTATAGCAGCTGTGATATCCAGAATCAGAGTTGCTTAGGAAGCAAACGACGGTCCAAGGTTCGGCACCAACATAAGCAGAACATGCTTTCCAAAATAAAACTGATCAAAGGGTTTTAATTTTTATTCACTGTCTTTAACCTTTCTCTTACCAGGTATCTGGCTTGGCATTCTGGAAGGAATTGGCATATTGGCTGTGATCACCAATGCGTTCGTCATTGCTATTACCTCTGACTACATCCCACGTTTTGTCTATGAATACAAGTACGGCCCGTGTGCAAACCATGTGGAACAGAATGAAAAGTAAGGTTAAAATTTACCCATTGCCTTGGTACATTTTTCCATTTGTAATTAAATGAGAACTTATTGGGAAGTATTGTGCTGTGACTATTAAGGGTAATATTCCTTGCATTTATAATGAGTGTATTAGATGAAATCCAGTGAAGTGGAAAAAAAAGCAACAGAAGTTTTACATCAAATAATCTGAGAATTTTATTTGTTTCTATTTGAAAATGTATCCGTGATATTAAAGTGCTAAGAACATTATAGTGTAACTAGAAGTCAAATTCTAGAATAGGAAGAGACCTCAGAAATCACCCAGTGCAGTCTTCTTTCTGGGCAGTTGGAGACATTCAAACCCACACTGCTTAATCAAGCTGCCAGAGGAAACAAAGAGTCTGTAGGAAGATAAAGACCATCACGAGACTCTAATCTATATGCCTGCAGATTTGGAAAGAAATTTATAGCTAGAATTTAAGGGCACAGAAAATCTTGCTCACAACCTGTCTGGCATGTATTTTCTGTTAAAATTTAAATCCACACTTTAAAGAAAGGCTTCTCAATCACTGTTGATTTTGGAAACCAGAAATTCTTTGGATGAGGAAAGGGGACTGGATTTTCACATTGCCAGATGTGTAGCAGTGTGCCTGGCCTTTGCCCAATAGATACCAATACCAAGAGCTTTATTTCTCAAATCAGAATACCCAAAAATATTTGGAGATGTTGCCAGATAGTCTCTGGGGGGCAAGTTCACCTGCTTTTCAGCCATTGCTTTAGGTGCTATGTGTTATTTCAGATGTCTCTCTATTGAAAGATGGGCTTGGGGAAGGAATGGAGGAGGGCACTGTATTTGGAGAACAGAGAGGAATCAGAGGCTGTAGGTAGAGTTCAGCCTTGAGTGTGGAAGTGGTGGCAGAAGCTAGAGCAGTGACAGAAGCCACTTCTCTTCCTCCTTCACGAGCGTCTTCGGGCTGGTGGACATACCTCGTGGCAAGCTTCACGGTCTCAGGTCTTGTGATTAAGAGGTGCTGTCTGAGATAGCTCGCGAAGTGTAACACACTTTGTAGGTATACAGTCGTTTCAGTCTGAATAGCGTAAAGTCAAAAGCTTTTTTTTCTTAGTTCAGGATGTTCTAGAAGCATATTTTTAAGAATCTGAGATGCGTTGGCTTGTTTGACAGCTGTTTTGGGGGGAGTCTTGTTTGCTAGTGTGTTGATTGCCACCTAGTGGCCGGAGGAAACGGCACTGGCTGGATAGTTCCCTTCCAGAACCTGTCTTTCAAGTATCAGGGTCTCTTCCTCATCAGTAACTAAGGAAACACGCTAATTTCAAATGAAGGGAAGGGGGTTGGCTTAGGCGATGTTCATGCCACACATCCAGAGAAGCACACTCTTGTTTAAAGTTCTCCCAGTGTGCTTAGCAGCTACACTGGAGTGGATTCGTTCCAGTTACAAATGTTCAGAGCACGGTGGCAGTGGGGGAAGCTGGCAGAGGAGAGAGAGGTGTTGGCAAGAGAGTGGGAGAAATGACAGATGATGGGACACTTCTGGTTTGGAACGTGGCAGACCTGTGTTTGAATCCGGGTTCTAGCCACTGTGTGCCCAGGGACAGCGATTCTTCCCACATCATGCGCAGGCACCCTGCAGGAAATCAAGATTATCTTCACAATGGCACTAGGACAGCATTGCATTTCTCATGTCCTGACATTCGCGTCGATGCTGCAAAAGCAATGATGGGTACAATTTCTGTTGGCTTTGTGTAGCTCAAGGTATTGGCAACAATTTTAGCGATGATTATATTTTTCGTCACCATCTGTCTATCTTAAAAATGTCAGTAGGAAATTCTGAATGCCTTTGAGGAAACAGTAATAGCTATTAATTTTATAAAATCTCCACCCATGAATTAATAAATGTCTTTTGAAATTGTATATAAGGAGATGTGAAATGTGTATGGAGCCTTCTGCCACATACCGAAGAGCAGTGTCCGTCTCAAAGAACATCACTGTGTGAAATTGTTGAACTTTCACACTGCTAGCATCCCCTCTGATACGGTAGCTCAAGTAGACGTGTCAAACTTACCATGTCCAAAATTCAACTCCAAATCTCCCCAACCCCTAGCCCCGAACCTGTTGTCAGTTGGCTGCAATTTCAGTCAAAACTCCTTGGAATCAGCCTTGAATCCTTAGTTTTCTCCCGCCCTGTGAAATCCACTGGAAAACACATTGGCCATTCATCGCAGACACCCCCATTTCACACTGCTTCCGCAAGCTGCTGTCATCAGTGACCTGGCTGATGTGCAAAAGCTTCGCTAGAAGTTTAAATTCTGTCACATAACTCAGTCTCAGCTCCATATCCCTTAGTCCAGTCTGCTGTGAGGAAGTCAGAGGTTACAATATTTTCCTCAAGAAATCCAGTTTCCCCAATCTTATTTGTTGAAGCAGCAGTTCTTTCATCGCTGGATTGTGGTGATATTTTGGTCATACATCAAGTCAGGGTTCACCTGGGATCTGTATTTGGACTTGTTCATCTTTTCCATTGACTTCACTTTCTTTACACCAAAACCACAGTGTCTTAGTAATTGCAGCTTTACATTAAGTCCTTGTTAGGATCTTCCAAACTTTTCCTTTTAGCACTGACTCTGTTAACACAAATCGCTTTCATTTGCGTATAAACATTCGATTCAGTGCATCAGATAGCATTTTAAAAGTGAGAGAATTTATACTTTAATAGCAACCTTTAATTGAGTGTGCTCCATTCATTTATTTCAGCTTTCATTACTTCTCTGAGAATTTACTTTTAGGTTCTAGGCATCCTTCTGAGATTTATGCCCTGGTACTTAGTATTTGTGTTATCACTTTGAGAAATATTTCTTCAATTCTTGTTTCCTATTTGTTCACTGCTAGTGTATATAAATGGTTACTTTTTATTTTGACCTTGTATCTATCAGGTGACGTTGCAAGATTCAATCAGTATTCAATTAATTTTTAAGTTATTTTATACTTCCTATATACAATTACACTGTGCATCAATGATGACATTTATGTATCCTTCCTTTGTGTTAATTCCACTGATGCCTTTTCTGTCTGCTGCTGTGGATGATATTGGATAGAAATGTTGACAATGACAATGACTGTCATGTTCTTGAGCTAAGAAGGAAGCATTCAAAATATAGTATTTAGAGTCTCTGTATTAAATGTGATATTAGCTACAGGCTTTTATGTAGATATTCTTTATCAAGCTAAGATCTTACCAGATTTTTAGCTTATTGAGTGGTGTTTATCATGAATGGAAGCTACATTTTATCAAATTTTTATTTACTAATATGAACATATATTTCCCATGTTTTTTCATTAACATCAAAATGTGTGGGCAATATTTACATTTTTAAGAAATATATCAGAATAAGACACATCGTGATTAATGCCCTTTCAAATCCTCCCCTTCACTTCGAACATATTTATCCCATCGTTGTTGTCACTTTCTGAAGCAATTCTGGGTGTCTGCATTTGTTAGTATCTTCACAACTTGTGATAAAAAATAGGGTGACTGTTGCTGCTGAGTACCATCCAGTGAAAAGGCAGGCTTGTATTTCCGGTGTGTGCTAATCACTTAATGAGTGAAAACTCAAATGAAAGGGAAAGAGAGGAACTATTAGAAGAAAAATGGTAGAGCAAAAGTCTGTCTCCCTAAGGTAAAATTACAGACCTAATGAGAATTAGGGAAAGTTCAGTTGCTAGGATTTTATAGTTAGAATGGGGGAGTAATGGCATTTGTAAGAGCCTGTCCTTCGTAATAAAGGAATTGTAATGCATATGTAGGACTCTCTGACTCAAAGCATATTTTTCTTTCCCGCAGCTGCTTAAAGGGATACGTCAACAACAGCCTGTCCTTCTTTGACCTGAGCGAGCTCGGCATCGGGAAATCTGGCTACTGCAGGTACTCATCTGGAACTTACAGCTGTGGTTCCTGCTTGTGTTCACCTTTGCGACTCCTCCTTTCTAAGTGCCAGCAAGTCCACTTAAACTGCTAGGGAATTTTGGCAAATCAAGAATATTTGAGGCTTCCACACTTTGATCCCCATCCCTCATAGCCTTTGTTTTCTGTGGGTTTCAGGTACCGAGACTACAGAGGTCCCCCTTGGAGTTCCAAGCCCTACGAGTTCACCCTACAGTACTGGCACATCCTGGCTGCCCGACTGGCCTTCATCATCGTGTTTGAGGTTAGTCACTAACCGAATAGAAAATTATTATTGATAAATGCTTTCTAATTGAGCTACCACTAGGCTTTTTGAAATAAACTCTTCACTGACTTCCAAAAAAGTCTGGTGTCCACAAAAGGGTAAGACACAATGAAATGATTAGAATAGCACACAAAAGTAAGAGCTGAAAATACCACATGGTAGGTGGGTGTGCGTCTCTTCCAAAAAACCATAATGAAGATGCAATTGCACTGCTGAACCAGAAACTCTGGAACCACCTTGCTTTGAACCTCCTAGCATCCAAATTGAAAGAGGAAAGAATGGGTTTCAAATTTTGATTTTTTTAAAAAAAATCCATAACTATTCACCTGGATGGAAAACTGATTTTTTGCACAATCAAGTCTAAATGCAGTAACATTGGATGACTCAGTAAATTATGTCATGTAATACTTTTATACGACGTCTTCCCTTGGTTCTCTTCCAACCTTTAAGAAGTTCTACTCCAGTGGCCGGTTTAGAGGTGACACATGGACCACAGGTGATTTGCCAAAGGTCAGATAGCGAATGATCATCGGGCAGACTCAGAAATCATGCCATCTGGTTCAACATGTTACACTTAATCATGGGCATATTGCCTTTGAGTATTATTTGTGCTTTTCAAATCGGGAATATAGCTCAGCGGCACAATGCCTGCCTGGCAAGCGTGAGGTTGTGAGTTGAATTCCCAGTATCAAAAAAAAAAAAAAAAAAAGAGCAGAATAGAGCAGAATATTTGTAATTTTTAAAATCCAATACTTTTTTCAGTTTTTTAAAATATAAGTAACATATTTAAGCACAGATTATGCAGCAGACATAAACTATTTTACAACTATTATAATATGTGAATTGAATATAGAAGAAGTTCTGAAAAATGAGTATTTTAGAAGACTGTGTTCTCTGTGGTTTGCATACTGTGTATTATGATCTGCTGGGCGTGGTTTTTTCTCATGTATGATGTCCCATGTGTGTCTCACGATGCATGTCATAATACTGTGTGTAGTATTATTGCTTAGTATGCGATACTAGAGACAAGGATTTAAGATTTACTCAGGCTTTATAAAGCCGTGTCAACATATGGCAGCAAAATTTCATGTCTGCCTTTTAATACTAATGTGGTAAAAGACAGTAGTGATATTCCCAATATAGTAATTTTAGAAAATATGAATATTACCAATGTTGCACATTAAGTTCTGATGCCTGATTTTAAAGCAAACGGAAGACGGTTCATGATTGTAATTAGCATTTTGGAATCTTGAAAACTGCTTTCTGCTCTGACCCTGCAGCACCTGGTCTTCGGGATTAAGTCTTTCATCGCCTACCTGATTCCGGATGTCCCCAAAGGCCTACATGAGCGAATACGGCGGGAGAAGTACTTGGTCCAAGAGATGATGTATGAGGCCGAACTGGAACACTTACAGCAGCAGCGGAGAAAAAGTGGGCAGCCCGTCCACCATGAGTGGCCCTAGCTGATGCCGCCTACCAGCAGGGCAGGTACCGTTGGTGTGAAGGAATGGTGGTAACTGCACACGTGGATGGGACCTAGGAGGACAGCGTACTAGGCAAACCCCTTGTATACTATGCTATTGGAAATGTCTCACGGCAATCTCTGGGATTTGGAAAGGCCACATTTCTAGGGATGGAAAAGCTGATCTTAAAGAGAGCTTTGCCCAGCATTACAGAACCAGCCTCAGAAAGGGATCTCTCCTTCCAATCAGCTGCAGGGTAACAGAAAGGGTGGTGGTGAGGTTTCTAGAGACAGATTTCCACGGAAACGTTCACAGCCCAGCGTGACTTACAGTGCCCTGTGGTCACATGCCCATCTGACTTTGGAAGCTTCCATTCAGCTGAGATGCTTACAAGAAATGACTTAAATCAGTTGTTGCCTTTGCTGCTGGAATTCCACGTTCCTTCTCCTTTTAGGTTGCTAGGCACTGCCCTCGTCTTGTGAAAGTATGGATCTTTGCCTCAATGGATTTATGCTGCTTTACACCTACTATGCAGTTAAACAGTCGCACACCACCTTTCACAGTCAAACCAAATATATAAGATTCCAAAAAGAATTGCATTCGTTGAGATTGTATTGTATTGCTTCAGCTACAGTGCAGTCTGTTTTGCACTGCACATTTTTATACATAGAAAACATGAATGGGGTTACTCTTGTATCATTTAAAACATGACTACTCCATACTTTACTGCAGAAAGCTATTTTTTAGTCTATTTAACTTTTCCCTCTCTGAGTTATCACAAATCTCACGGAATGCTACCTTGAAATGCTGTAAATATGTTGATTTTTCCTTGTACCTTTGCACCTTGACAATATGGAATGCAAGAGCCAGTTCATGCAACTCTGAGACCAGTTACACAGTATGCCGTTGCAATCTGTTTATCCAGGTAATCTGAATCCAGAGTGTCTATAACATTTATGCTTTTTCTACAATGTGCTTTCTTACCAATGGGCTAATGAAAATCATGCATGTTGATTGATCTATGATTTGTAAAAACAATACTTGAATTTACTTTCTTTTTTGTCACTAAAGGGAGCTTTCTATTACTGTTTCTTTGATAGATTGATTTTTTTAAACTGTCTAGAAACAAATTCAAGTTAATTGTGAAGACTTTAATTTTGCTGTATTGTGAAATTCCTATTTTGATGTTGACTCTATCCACAGATTGATGAAATAGGAATGATGGGAAATTCAACTAAACAAAATCCAGAGGAGGCATAAGCTATGGGAGTGAGATAGAAGGGAAGGTGAAAGTTGAAAGAAGGGAATATAAGGAAAAAAATTAAGACACTTCCTTGCAAAACAAGGAAGTCTGAGTTTTCCTCTCCTGGAAATGGAGTAAGAAATCACATACACATAGACATAGACATAGACATAGACATACACATACACATACACATACACATACACATACACATACACATACAAACATCTTGAGTTTTATTACTTGTCTAATTAATTTTTGCCCAATTAAGCAAACACAATTATTTTCAAATTCCAAAATTTGAAAAACAAGATTAGGCACAATAGAAATAAAGCTGTTTCCTGTAAATTCTAGCATTCCTCTAGGAGGGAAATTATAAATTTCACTTACTAGAAAAAATAATGTATTAGTTCCAGCATCACAAATGTTTCCTGACTTTTCCTTCTTTCACTCTAGGGAAAAGTTGTTCTGTCATAGTTGTGTCCTTGGTTTAATCAAGAATATTCACTTTTCTATTTACCCTCTGATCCTGCACAAGGCGAGGGCTTCTGAATTTACATGTCCTCGTCATTCCTTGCCGTGTAGGTTTCTTAGGCTCATATGTGATACTAATTCCAGTGCCTACACAAGAGAGTTCTAGAGTGTCCATGTTTACTTTGTTAATTAAATATATACTCAAGCCTGAGGATAAATACTTTCCAAGTTTACCTGACAGTTGCTGATTTTCCAAATTAAGGGCACGAGACAATGGCACTTGTCTTATAGAAGAGAAAAATGTAATCACAGTGGTGAGCTTCAGAACTCTTCTCTTTTCATGCTTTTATATCGCCCCACCTGGGTAAGAAATCATATTGATTGATATGAAAAAGAAAGATATTTTAATAAGAATTGTAATATCTTCATTTGGAAAAATGCCTTCCCTGGCATTTTTGAAACAGATATGAAAAACAGCAAGCAGAAAAATTATCTGAAATGTTTCTTCTGTTTCTTTTGAAACAGTGCACACCTTCAGCATTGTCGACAGTGAAATACTGGCAGCCGCTCATCGTACCTTGATTTTAGATCGCTTTGCTCGAGTTGAAGTATTTTATATCTTGGTTTTCCTATGACTACAAACCAATTCTCAAAGATTTATAGCACACACTGTTCTCAGGAATTCTATATTACACGAATGCTGCTTATATATTTTCATATTCTAACGTCGTCTTTTTAAGCAAATAACGAATCAACATGTGCATGTGGTCTGTGTTGATGAGCTCTCCAGCACCAAGGAGATTCCCAGCGTGATGTGTGGAAAATCACCCAGATCTTAGCTGAAATAGCCCACTGTGTCTCGGCCCATGCACGCGCTCCTAGGGCCAAGGCTGCCAGTTAACTGCATGACGAGATGCAACTTCGAATGCTGCACAGTCTTCTAAAATGACTCATAGCACACTCTGTTGTATGATGGAATGAATATAAAGTTTTTCACTCAATAAATTATCATTTAATATGGTATTTTCCTATAATTTCCACGTTGCACTTAACTCTGCTTTTTTATTGCTTTGAGATTCTTGAATCTGGGGGAAGGCTGCTCATTCTTGACCTCTCTGAAGCAATGGGTGCTTTTTGTTTTTCTTTTTATCAGTACACGTTGGTGCCACGTAATGATTACGTTCCTCATGGGAAGGTGGTGCTTGTGCACAACACACCTGAATTGTTTTTACTTCTCCTCTTTCTGTCCTCCCTCCAGCTCTTGGTCCCCTTCCCTTTTGCAAAAGATCTATCTTGAAGTTTCCTATTATGTAGCTTTTATTTTACTCATTAATTTATTTATACTGTGGTTTTGGCATCTGAGAGAAATCATGTGGTGTATAAGCGGGTTTGCCTGATTTGTTTCCCTTAACGTTATGGTCTCAAGATGCATCCATTTTCCCATGAGTGACTCAAGTTTATCCTTCTTCCTAGTCTTATTTTTGCAGGTCCTTGCCCTATTCTTAAAAAATTCTGACCATCTTCTGATAATATTACTGTCTTCAGAACTTTTGCACATTTCAGTACAGATGGGATATCACACTGATCCTAATAATGTTCTGTTCCTGGAACAGATGGTAAGGAACCTTGATTAGGTCCTGTGAAGACAGAAAGGCTTCTATCACTGTAAATGCTTCCTTTTTTCATGCACATACTCATACAACTGCCATCAAAGTCTCCTTGGGTCGTGAATTTTAGCGGAGATACTGTGCACACCAAGGACGAAGGGTGTAGCAAGGCACCGCAGCCAGCTGTCAGCAGGAGCTTCCCGCCTTGCTCAGCTTTGCTCGATGTGTTGGTCCAAACTTAAGGTCCAGGCTGCCTGTGCAGTTGCTGGTGTGGCTGGAGTGGTTAGCGGTCATTCGGGAGCATGGGGATGCACATGTCACCGTGACACACTTACTGTAAGCAGCAGCGGCTCATCAGACATGTCCAAGTCTTTCTGTCAGCAGTCAGCCTAGGTTTGATCCAGAGATCCAGTTTACCTATTACTCGCTCCTGCTATTCCTAGTAGCTCAAAAAAATAACCTTTTAGGAGTGGCCTAAAACCCCCAATTTCTGATGGAAAGGCAAGTGTTTTCTTTCAGGCATATCTATTTGAAATAAAGTATGCCAACACCGATAGTCCAAAGCAAAGATTAATTGGACTCTAGTTTGAATTTTTGAACATACCCCACTCCTGCTACCTAGGATTTATGTCATCGCAGTGGTGATAAATTATCTTCCATTGAACTTGCCATCTCTAGCTACACCTGAAAACCATGTACAATCACATTGGATGACTTCCATTTCAGAGAATATGAATGTGATAACCCCTCACTCTAGCTTGGACACAGCTTCTTCTTAAGAAGGTAAAATGACAGCAGACAGATTGGTGGAAAAGAGTCCCACTCTTGAGACCAGTCGCAGTTTCTGGTAGTGTCAAAGTCCACCCTGAGGGAGAAGCCTGTAACTCCAGCCTCACTGCAGGGACTCCGCCAGGTGAGCTCCTACACAGCTGCGCCTGGAGGAAACCCTGACCCTGTTCGCCCAGCCCTGCGTGGGGGTTGTCGTCACCCAGGCAGTCAGTTGTGGCGATGCTGCTCTGCTTCTTTCCCTGAGAAAGGGGGCTGGCTACTTACTCCAGTCTAGATTTGTGCTGAACTCCTCCTTACTTTTTGCCATCTTAAGTCTCTCCGTGTTAAAAAACAAAACAAAACCTATTTTTCACAAAGCAAAATTTCCCAAACTATGCATTAAAAATAAAATATACTCCGCACAAAAAATAACTGTCACGTGGGTGGCGTGGTCAGCCCACGCGCTCCTGAGCCTGCCTCGGTGCTCTCACAGGGCAGCTGGGCCCGTGACCACGCAAGTCTGCACTTCCGTACTGCACGCCCCTTGTAAGAAGCCGGGAGAGACATTAATTTTCTTCATGACCCCATCAAGAAGAGACAGAGACTGAACGGCCAGAACAACCTGGCAGCAAATGTGTTTGTGGAGCAATGCTGTGGAGACAGCAGAGTGAACAGAGGGACCCGCCCACCCAGGAAGCACGCTCCCCTCTCAGGTCTGACTTCTGGTCCTGTTGTGCACAATCCAGGCCATTTTTTTTTTATGATAAAAGCAAACCATAGTTTAGTTCATCTTTCAGCACTCTTAAGAAATAAGGTTTTCATTTCTGTTTATTTTGCTTTTTTTCTTATCTGTGTCAGAATATATGAAGCTATATCTAGTGCACTTACTCTTTGTTCCCATAACTTTACAAAGAATAAACCTCTTAATTGTGATGTTGAGAATAAAAATGCACATATCATTATATGCAATTTTGTCTTTGTAGGATGAGTGTCCATTGACCTCTAGATTATATTTTCTAGTAGGAAGAGCTGTGGCAGTCTTATAATTGAAGAGAGAATTTAAACGCAGCCAGAGGAGGCAGAGTGGGTTTCTCCATCAATTTTTATTCTTTTCAGTAGGTGAAATTATTTTGCAAATACATATTTAGCCAGATGATTATAAACTTTAATTTTGAAATTATTTCATAATCATATTTAGCCAGATGATTATAAACATTAATTTTTACTCTGTACAATTTTTTTGTCTATCTTAAAAATAGGCACCTTTTATCGTTAATCATTAAACATCCCTTCCAAACTCTCGGCAAACTTTGAAAGCCAGTTTAAGGAATCTTTCCTCTGCTGAGTTAGAGATTTTACCAGTGACTGCAGGTCAGCATGGATGGAAGCAGTGAGCAAGGAAGACACACAGACCCGTCCAACATGGGCTCCGAATCAGCCAGCACTGTGGCTGTGTCCCCTGGCTGTCCACAGACGTAGCCTGGCTGTGCTATGCTGGTATAAATTAGCAAGTTGGGGATGGCTTGTTTTATTCTTTACATGGCAGTTACATTAATGCATTAAATAAACATTCAACAAAAACTATTCCTAGCTTTCAAAGTGTGTCAGGTCTTCTGGCTCTTCAGAATTCTGTACACACTTGTCCTAACCGGTGAATTGTTTCTGCAAATTCCTGAGGACATGTAAGTCACTGTGCACAGCAGAGGCTGTCATCACATATTGTTGTACTTGGCTTAGTGTGTTCTGTTTTGCGTAGTTATTAAGGCCTTTGTGTGTCTGTATGTTTATTTCTGCGTGTATGTGTATGTGTATGTGTGTGTGTGTGTCCTAAATCCTGGGCAGACAAATATGACAGGCATTATCCAAAACACTGAAAAAAGAGCTATATAATAAGGCCATCCTTATTATGACATACATGGTCACTTGCTGCACCTGCCTTAATTTATAAGATTGCCATAAGAGATCTCAGCGTAGGTGACTACACTTCCAAAAAGAATGTTCACATCTATCGTGTCCACGTTCTTCAATAAAACTTACTTTTAAGAGAAACAATTTAAATTATGATAAATAGTAATTATGGACCATCCCCAAGGTATTTTTCCTAAAATTACCTGACTGTGTAAACTCATTGCATTCAGTATTCCAGGGCTGTACAATGTAAAACTTTCATAGAATTTTAGGAATCCAAAAAACATCTGATGAGCTTTCTTACTGATACATAGAAGTATTATTGTCAGTGAAAATTTTCCTCCATAGAGTAAGATTAGTTTACTAATTTGTGATAACATCCTAACACCCCAGGTAAGAGTAACCAAATATTTAGAAGTTTAACTCCTTCCTGAAGATGACTGATATTTCAAATACCAAAAGTACCATCTTAGAAAAGTAGACTTAGGTGTGTATTTTCCCAAGGTGTTTGCAAAGATCGACTTGCTCTGGAGTTTGAGGATCCAGGAGGAAATAATGGCATAAACTCTTCCCAAGAAATGCAAATAAAAACAGCCCATTAGATGATTTACTATCAACTATGAGCTACAATTGATTAATTTAGAATGTGTCATTTAATATGTACCACCGGTAATTTGTTTGAAAATAGGTTGTACTATGAAGTTATTAATTCGGCATAAAAGTAGTTGTTAATGCAACAGTAAGCTTCAAAACTTCAAGTACTTAGCAAAATACTTAGACTGATACCTCGGTTCATGAACTGATTTCTCTCCATGGTTCAGGAACCGAACAAATTTCCCCAGAAGGTCAACATTAAACCTAGTCACTGAGTTTGACTTCGGTCTCTTGTACCATGGTGCCTCAGCTCGCAAGCACTTCTGTTCGTGAATCCACTGTTGACCCAATGTTCGCCAGCAGGAGCGTTTGGCAAGATTTTGCTTCCGGTCAGGAACCCAAGGTCGAGTGACAAACGTGACGGCAGCCTCTTCCCCACCCAGACAAGAATGCGTCCAGAAACCTAAAGTTTCCGTGCATTTAAGACACTTTATGCCTACAGGAACAATTAAAGACCAACTCTTATTTTCTGAGCATTATCATCATCTTCAATTAAGATTATAACAACAAAATATTTCAAAAATATTCTCCTTTAAATACTGTCTAAAAACATAGTCTGTTTTTTTATGTTTGTTTGTCTATTTTTAATGCAGTGGTATTATCCCATGCCGTCACAAAATAATAACATTCATGCTCAGAAAATATCACTTAAATTAAACAAAAGGAAAAGTCTCTTCCCTCCTGCTCCTTGGTGAATTGTAAGCAGACTGTAAAGTTGTCTTAGGATCCTCTTTACTAATTCCGTAACGCTAAGGCACCCATGTGAGCCTCAGAACACTGCAGAGGTGAACGCTGCATTTTCAGTAATAAACCTATCTATTTTGGTAGCGGTAGTTTTTTTTGTTTTGTTTTGTTTTGTTTGTTTGTTTGTTTCAAGGAATGTGAGATCTTTAGAAAAGTTTCCCTCTGAAAAATACTATTTAAATTCTGCCATCACAAAGTTTGGAAATGTAGGGCCTGAGTTAATTTCCACATTCGTTTCCCTCGTGCTCACCCGTGGGTCAGGGGGAGGAGCGCTGAGGCAGAGCCCGGCCAGGCGTGGAGTGGGCACCGCCCCAGCGCTTTGGGAGCTCAGCGCTCAGAGCACAGCAGATCGAGGAGACCCCCGGTCATTCTATGGGAAAACAGGAAAAAGCTGACCCCATCTCCATGAGGAGGCCTGAAGTCGGCCCTGGGTGGCCCCGTATTGCACCAGCGGTCTTGACACGATGGGCCCACCTCCTCGGGGGCAGGCGTGGGGAACAGCAGCCCCACGAGCAGCTGCAGACCGTGGGCTTTCAGCTTCTCCGCCCCCGGCTACCGTACGCTGTGCGAAATAGTTCTCCTCGGGGTCACTGTCTTCTCTCTCTCTCTCTGAATAGGGAAGGATCTCCATACGATCTCCACATGCTCTTGCAATGCTGTCTCCTAATGCCACAGATTTCATTATGCAGGAGAAGCCAGATCCATTTCAGTAACAGGAGCATCTTCCAAGCCAGCCTCAGTGACACACAACCTGTAATCCCAGTGCTGAAGAGGCTGAGGCAGGAGGATCCCGAGTCTGAGCTTCACTCAGGCAATTCAGTGTTACATGGCTCAGCAGAAAAGCTCTGGGGATGTGGCTCGGAGGCGTGGCACTCCTGGCCCTGCTCTGTAGTTTTCCCAAAGACCATTCAAATCTTCTGATGCGGCAGCAATTTAAACTTTTGATAATAGTTTTGTGGATAAATTTAAGATTTGAAAATGACCAAGAATCATGTTTAAAAAAAAAACTTGATAAGTGCACTGACCTGGTGAAGGGTCTTTAGTGTGATTTAAGAGTGAAATGCAAAGTTATGCAGTACATCCTTATTTTGTACAATGTCTTCCGGAAATGCTTCCCGAATTCTTCACATGCCTGTCGTTGTAGGTCGCACTGTCGATCCCGCCCTCATCCTCTGGGTTGCGGTGTCTCTCTCCTCATCACAGGACAGTCCCCAAGCCGGGCAGGGTGGGCCCAGACCTCGGTATTCACTCTGCACACATCACTGTCACTCAGAACACTGTCGTCACAGCCAGCCACTGGCAGGGCCATTGGTCTCGCAGCTCGCAAACCCTCAGATGGGCAGCTTAGCCCGACCACACGTGCAAAACTAACAAAAAACCTTGCAGATTCTGTTTCTTAGCTTCAGGCACACCCACAGGGACTGGGTGCCAACTTGCCTGCCCCTTGTCCCAAATGCTTCTTCCCTCTCGTTTTTCTTATAAACTGGGGCCAAATCCGTTCCCTCCCTTTATTCTCGTATCCGAGAACAGAAGGAGAGCAGGCGAGTGTTGGGCTCTGGTTTCTAAACTCAGCTCCATTTGTTGCTTTAATTTCCTGATCACTTCTTCTTTCCTTTCTATCTTCTCAGGGAAAACATTGGAGACATTTAGATAGAGTTAGTATAGATATAGATATAGATAGATGATATAGATGATGATACAGATATAGATAGGTGATATAGATGATGGAAATAGATAGATGATTAGATATAAATAGATGTTATAAATATAAATGATACAGATATAGATATAGATGTAGATACAGATACAGATAGATGATATAGATGATTTAGATATAGACAGATGATATAAATATAGAGGATATAGATGATATAGATAATATAGATGACACATATAGATAGATGATATATAGATAGATGATATAGATGACATAGATGATATAGATATAGATAAAGGTATATTTTTTTAAAGATTTTTGGAGCCAGGCGTGATGGTGCACACCTGTAATCTCAGCACTTGGGAGGCTGAGGCAGGAAGATCACCATGAATTCAGGTCTGGATTGCATAGCAAGACTCTGTTTCAGAAAGTGAAAAAAACAAAACAAAGCATTTTTACCCCAGGGCAACATTTAGCAGGGTAATATTAGCACAGACTCTGGGACTCTTTTATCCTGGCCGTTTCTCTTTGGCTGTTTCTTCTCACTGGGCTGACTGGCAGCTCTGAGCCCCCTGACTGCACGGCCACAAGGTGGTGTCGTCCATCTGTCCTAGAAGGCTTGACTCCCAGACACAGGGGCCTTCCTCTCATCAGCTTGCCTAGCCCACCTCTGGGCACTGGTTCTTTCTCCATCACCTGGTGTGAATTTCATTTCTTTGCTTCTTCCCCTAAAGGTTTCACAGCCCTTGCTCTTCTCTACCAGTCTCCTGATTTGCAGCGCCCTCTTACTCCACAATGTTAAACGTTCTGCCCCAGAGTTCAAGGCCCTTACTTCCGACCAAAGGAGTTGAGCTTGCAAGTGTGTCCCCCGTGAGCAGAGTTCAAGTCCTGCAAACAATGTATGTTGTTTCAAAGAAGCCCCGAAGGCTGGGGAAATTTCCTGTGGATTACAAAGCTCCTCGCAAGATCCTCCCACACACACTGCTGCCCTGACAGCAGTCTGTAGGATGTTCCTTTCCTCTTCGTCCAGACTGAGAAACAGACTCTGGGCTACTTCGTCCGCAGAGGCAACCTGTCAGCATGACATGACGGGAGGGAAGGAGAAATCCTTCTCTGAGGGCAGCGGGGAGCAGAGTACTGACAGACACACCAGGCTCTTCCTGCACTGGGTGGAACAGTCTCTGAGACTGGATCAGGGCACCTCTCCTGCAGAAAGGACCCAGGGCGGACTTCTGGGCAGCTGTGGGACCGCACTTACAGCAGTGACGCGTTCCAGCTGCAGCTTCAAGATGGGGCGGGCGTCAAAGGCCGAGTCCACAGGCACGTGAGAGCTGAGGGCCGGGCGAGGCCATCCGCTCTCTCAAGAGTGGCAGAGAAGCGTTTACCATGTGGTTTCCCTTTCTCTCTCTGCACCTGAGCCTCCAAGCTACTGTGATGGTTGAAGCTACCAACGGGGCCCAGGCCCAGAGGGAGAGCAGGTGCTATCACGAGCAAGCCTGAGCTCCATTCCCAGCACCCAAGACAAAACCAAACACCCTACGAGCACAACACAAACGGTTTAGCATGTCCCAAAGCCAAGAGATTTTGACTCAGACTGATTCAATGCAGTCCTGAATTATTCAAGAAGGAGATCATCAGACCCCTCAGACTTAGCTGATTTTTTTTTACCTGAAGTGGGGGGCTTTCCAAAGACTACCCCAGGAAAGAGTCATTTTATTCACATAAATAAGTATATAAATAGTTACTGAACAACCTCATCTTCTAACCCTGGCCACCACACAAGGCTACTAACGACAGGTAAGGCGTATGTGTGGGAGTGTGTACACGCACACGCGGGCCTTGTCCTAGAAATGGGTAACCTTCTCCAGCGCCATGTTGTCATAGCTTTTGTCCTTGGGGTTGTAGCCTGGCGCGTGAGCCAGGCTGTCTCTCCTGAGTCCATTCTGGAAGATGGATTCAGCCCCGAGTTTCCAGGTGCTGCCACTCTCAAGGTTACCCTGAGGAAAGCAGGAAAGCGCAGGTTAACAAGACGGTCTGGATGCATTCCAAACGGTGTGAGGTCTTTCCCACCAGTATAGTGGTTAAATACAACAAGACTCCTCCTAAGTGATCACTTTGATAATCCACACAGTGATTACTTTAGTGACAATAATAACAGAAACAGCAACTTATTGAACATCTACAAGGTCTGTGTCACGTGAAGAAACACCGTCTCTCACTGGAGGCAGCATTCCCGTGGGGTAGTACGGTAACCTTAGGAGAAGGGCGTCTGGCTGCGAGGCTTCCTAGCCGTAAGCAGCAAAACTTCTGAAGCCATCAGGAGCCCCTGTGTGCTGCGCCCCAGAAGGCTGTCCAACACTGAGCAGAGGAACCGAACAGAAATCCAACTGCATCCCCCCAGCACCCTCAACTGGACCTGGAGGGTGAAAGTTGGCTCCTTCAACAAATGTGACTGTGTATTCCAAGTTCTCACCTGGGAAGGTAAGTCTGTAAATCAGTAAATAATTTAATTCATCACCCCAAAATTCACTTAGACACACGATAGCAGCTCAGCCAGTTGCCTTTGCAGCAAAATAAAGTACCAATCTATTTAAACAGTCCCCAGTCAAAACTGCCAAGTTTTTCATGGAGCAAACTCCTTGTTCATCAAATCAGTGTTAACTTCCTGCTGTCCCCTGGGAGCACATTCATATTTTAAACCATGAAACCACAAGTCTATCCAGTTCCCATTGGAGCCCTGCAGTTAAAGATCTGCCTGGAATCACTTGACTCAAAATCTCTACAAGTGTCTACATCCAAGCTCCCCGTTCTGAACTTCAGGCAAGGTGGGGCTCTCCCCAAATGCATTAAAATTCAGCTTTCCATCATACACACGTGATTAGGGTGCTTTCTAGGGAAGAGGGCGATTCCCAGCTCAGAACAATGGGATGTGATATATGTGGGCTAAGAGTCCCGAGTCCTCAAAGGATAAAATGTCGCATGCTGAACGAGTAAAAATAAGTGTTAGCTAAAACAGAAAAAAACAAAACAAAACAAACAAACAAACAAAAAAAAACAAGACTGCAAAGACCAGTTCTGTCATCAATCTTGGGGGTGGGGAGTTGCACTGGTCAGTCCAGCTGCAATCCTGCCCCGAAGTAGTTCTTGCTCAAGATCCTGTAGTTGCGAGGAGTCACAACTCTGCCTGTCCCAGTGCACACTCAGCCAGGACGACCCACCAGGGTCTGGCTTCGTCTCCTGCCTCCCGTCGGCAACCTTCAGGAGCCTGGTGCCTTAGGAAAGAGGTATCCACCCTCCCTCCTACAGGGGGCGCACTGCCTGGTTCCCCGGAACACCGGATCTCTATTAAGTCAGGGAGCCCAATTTTGTCAAGTAACAGGCTACTCCTGGAGGTCGCTGGTTTGTAAGAACTTAGGGGCACTGACCCAGAGTCTGGAGCCTGGCCTGACCTAAGCACACTTCTCGGTGAGTTCAGGGCCTGGGGAATTCTATGCATCTTGCTGCCTCCTCGACTCTAAGTTCTCCCCAGTGCATTACATTTATAACGCAGAGATGGAGAAATGCTTGTGTCTATGTCACCTGCATAACCTCGCTCCAGCTCCCAGTTAAGAAAAAGCTGGCGTTCAGAGCAATTAAATAACTTATCCAAAAAAAGCAAGGCCAGGAACTAGGATCAAATCCAAGGCTGTCTGGCCCTAAAGCCCATGGTTTTAACCACTATAAGAGACTATGTCTTTTACTTTCTTCTTTTTCTATTTTTTAATTGTATATTTTTCCTAGCATGTACCTCATAGAAGGTAGAAGGAACTCTGTTTTTTGTGTGTGTGGTTGTTTTTTTTTTTTTTTTTTTTTTTTTTTTTTTTTTTTTTTTTTTTTTTGCACCGGGGATCAAATTCACAATCTCGCACCTGCCAGATAGGTGCTTATGCCACTGAGCTAAATCCCCAGCCCTATTTTTTGAGACAGGGTTGCACTATATAGTTCAGGCTGGCCTTGAGCTCATTTTGTAGCCCAGGCTGGTCCCGAAATCACAGTTCTCCTGCCTCAGCCTCCCGAGTGCTGGGATTACAGGCGTGTGCCACCATGTCCGGCTGGGACTCTGTTTTTTTTTTAAAGAGAAAAAGCAGAAAAATCAAGAAGCAAACAAACAAAAAGATGGCAACAACAAAAGCAAAATGATAACAACAACAAAAATCAATAGTGATATAGGATTTCAAAGCAAGATGATAGGAATTTAACAATGGTTCTTATATTGCATGCTGTTATTTTAAGAATAGTTGCTCAGGTGACCAGATACAAGCATTCAAAACTGATCAAATACAATTTCCCTTTGAACAGTTTCTTTCCCTTTTACTATATCTATTGTACCTTTTGGATCTCATTTACTCCTTCAGTTTCTTACACTAGTGAGCCAATATGGTGTTTATACATAAAAGTCTGATTTATTTCACTTACAAGCACAGTTTCTAGTTGCATCTCTTTACCTATAAAAGTCTCAAGTTTATCATTCTTTACGGCTGAGCAGTATTCCATTGTATAAAAATACCACAACATTTTTATCCATTCCACAGTTGATGGGCATTTGGGTTGTTTCCAATTCAACCCAGCTGTTCCCCTTCTGGGTATTTTCCCAGAAGAATTGAAAACATCATATCACAGCGATCTCTGTACATCCATGTTTATAGCAGCACAATTCGTAATGGCCAGATCTTGGAATTTTGGAAGTGGATCACTTGCACTGCCAACAATTCAGCCCCAAAACACACTTACCTGTCAGCATACTCGTGCTTAGAAGACAATCAGCCGCGACGATTCTGAAGTTGATTCTTTCAGGTCCTATCACTCACTGCCTTCCCTCCCTCTACCCCTCGCCCCTTGCAGTTGGCTCAAATGCATAAAATGCAAATCCCTCTGGGCCAGTACTTGTTTTAGAAGCTCACACATCCGCTTACCTGCTCGGGCCCTTGGTCGTGCCGCACTCCACACCAGCACAGAGTTTTGTATTTCTCAGACCAAAAGCAAAATAAATTACAAACTGGTCGAATTAAGAGTGGGTTGATATCTTCACCTCGCTGGAGACCTGTTAAGAAAAGGAGAGACAGATTCGGTGGATGAGGCTTCAAGATTTCCACTAAGGAGTCGAGCACGATGGTCTTGGGGTTCCTTTTTAGGACAAGGTCTCAGACGGGCCTCGCAGGGTGAAAAGCAGAACTTGGGTAACTGTGTATATGGGTGGGGGCTGAATTTTAAAAATCCATGCACTCTCAGGTTAGAATTAAACAGATACAGCATATGTGCTTACAAATATTTATTACAGGAAACTCTACTGGTACCCTTTGAAGGTCAGCAGAAGGGATAACAAAAATTATATTTCTTCAGTTAAGAAAGTTCCTGGTATTTATCCAGATCAGATATAGTCAAGACCATCTAACCTGATATTTGTAAAATTAGGTTATTTCTACTGTTTCCTCCTCCTTTTTACCCCAGCATCAACATCCTGGACGAATACAGTGGTGTCTCAGTTCATGAACTTAATTGTTTCCATGATTCTAGTCCCAAACCAAATCGCTCATGAACCAAATCGAATTCAGTGGTTAGGTTCAGTGTTGATTGACTCGGTTAGTGAACAATTTGATTTGCGACCAGAACCTCCCCCTAAACACTCAAGGCTTCCCTCACACTTCTTTTCCTACCCTTACAACATACTTCTTCAACATCTCATTCCTTTAGACAGCAGCAAAGAACAGAGTCACCCTGACACCCAAACCAACATCTGCGGGCTGATGATCTTGCTCCGCCCGGACTCTCTGGTGATTTTGGTGTGATGGTGACCATTCCTAAGTCCTTAGTCTCATTCGGTGACAGCTGTGAGTGTGAGTGTGACAGACAGTTTAGAGTAAAGGTCCCCGTGGGGAGCGTGAGAATGGGAGCGACACACACTGATCAGATTCCTCCTGTGGGGTACACGCTGCTTGTCTATGAGTTTTTGTCAAATTTCTAATGAGGGACAAAAATAATGTAGGTCTTTAAATTCAAAACAGAGGTTCAAGTGATGTATGCCCTGATATTATGTTAGTTTGCCAGACATTTGATTGAGTAGAGCTCCACTGCTATTGACAGTAATATGTATTAATTAGTGGCTTGAAATGCGAGGCACATTATGCATGGATTAACCCTTCCAGCTAGGGAGCTTTTATTGATGAGGGAAGTTGGAAAGATCAAGGGGGCAGAGCAGGAGAGGAATGATCTACTGTGCGCTGTGCAGAAGAGGGGACTTGGAAATCCTCATACTTCTATGCAAGGATGACTGAGTCAGAAGAATTTAATTCAGAGCAAACATTCCCAGGGGTTCAGACAAAGAAGACCGTTGTCTCTAACAAGACCACGAAAGTATCCAACGCTCCAATAAACAATGGAGTTCGGTTGTCTGTAAGGTCAGGACTTGAGATTTTCTAACAAAGAGAGAGTTGTCGTGTGGTAAGTATGAAAAATCTAGGAAAACCTGCTAGTGACCTGGCTGGGAAGTATCAGCTTAGCACTAGGACCCCACATGGGCACACAGGCACCAGGAGGCGGGGAGATCAGGTATATTTTCCCCGAAGATTCAGTGTCACAAGTAGACACTGGGGAGTGCCGGTAGTGTTGGGGCCCGAGTCTATTTCACTAAGACCCGAGTCAAGTGGAGTGGGAGAAACTGCAGGGGTTGATACCGGGACAGTTGTCCGCGCTCAAGGTGGCAAAGAACGTTTCAATCCAAGCGTCACGAGGGCTGCTGCACGGACATGGATGGTGTCAGTTCCCACGCACAGCGGGAAAAGGCACATCCTGGGAAGCCTCAGCCTTCTGCGTGCTTTTGAAGCAGGCAGCTGAAAGGTACACTGCCTTCTGGTGGGGACGGACACCTGGCGGGCGTGACCCTCTAACATTGAGGAAGCCTCCCCAGTGACCAGGGTGCTCGTGCACAATCTAAACAAAGTAATCACCTTTCCTCTGAAACCGTTTCCATTAAGAAAAATAGGCAGGTGGCCACTATTACACGGAAAGCTGTACTAGAATCAGGGGGAAAGAAACACTCTTACTATTGAACTAGGCTTATGTTTGCTATGTTATATGGGATTTTTCATACTCAGGTCTCTGGGGCATATTTTAGAGTATCTTATCTTCTTTAATATATATGTATTATACATGCCAAGAATCATATAGAGATACAGATAGGGCTAGGGCTAGGGCTAGGGGCTAAGGCTAGAGGTATAGATACGGATTATGATCAAAATATACAGTGAATATTTAAATTTAAAAACGTATTGCATAAAGCCACATTTTCCATGAATCCCCTTCAAAACCCTCCCCCTCGCTTTGAACACACTCATCCTATCATTCTCGCCACTTCCTGAAGCACTTCTCCAAGCCTCCTTCCGCGTCTTTATAAAGTGTAATAAAAACTGCAGTGAGTGTGATTGCTGAATGCCATCCAACACAAAGGCAAGCTGATAAAAACACCATGGTTTGTGGGAGGCTGAGGCAGGAGGATCGTTGTGAGTTTGAGGCCAGCCTGGGCTACAAAGTGAGTTCAAGGCCAGCCTGAACTGCATAGTGAGACCCTGTCTCAAAAAATAGGGCTGGGGATTTAGCTCAGTGGCTTAAGCACCTGCCTGGCAGGTGTGAGGCTGTGAGTTCAATCCCTGGTACCAAGAAAAAAAAAAATCACCGTTTGTCCTCATGTGCTTATTCACTGGAGCTGGCACTGTGGAACTCCTGGCTCTTTCTCAACGTCAAGGTGACAGTGAGAGGTAAATATTCTGAGTCAGTTCAGGACACGGAGGCTGACACCATGGTGCAAACAAAGACACTGAACAAAGGAGCCTGCAGGAGCTGCTACAGAAAGTGGCAAGAAAAGAGGGGTAAATGTGTTCAAAATGAGAGGGAGCATTTTGGTGCAGATTAGTGGTAATGTATCTTTTACCATAGTAAATTCTTATTTAAACATTCCCTGTATTTTTCAATCAACACCGAATGTCAGGGGGAAGCGTTTGTATGTCTGCTTGGAAACAGCAGGTATTTTTTTTTTCTGGGAGGAAGACTTTTTGTGGTAGACCTGTAATGGAAACCCCAACACAGCCACCAGGTCCACGGTGCACCAGGCAGGCGGTGTCTTCCTTGGTCCCAAAGACAGAAGTCCCATAACCAACCTGTCACCAAGCTGATGAGTAGTCCGGCCAGAATGCACGTGATGCAGCCCACTGCGCTGAAGTACAGGTAGGAGAGCGAGTACCAGGTGTCTGCCAGCTCAGGTCTGCGGAGGACAAGAGCAGGTGTCAGGTGTCCCGCCCTCCTGAGGTGCTGCCCCACGTCACCTGGGGTGCCGCTCAGACTCATTTCTGAGCTTCACGATGAGTAAAACCTCGTTCTTTTTAAAGTGATGAGCGGGTTACAGAGGAGGAGTGTTTTGTATCCCCCTCATTAGATTCCAACCGCGAATTAGAAACGTGTGTCGCAGTGAGGACTGCTCCATCCATTCCTTCAGTATTACTCATCACTCAGATCTGGACAAAGCCTGCATTTCAGGCCAGGTATTGAGACAGACCTTTACCTATGAAAAGGAGCTAACACAGAAGTGCAAAGTGAGCTCGATGGTGCCTGGGTGGGATGGGAGCAGAGGCCCATGAGAGCATTCGGAAAGCCCACCGAAGCCGGGCTGAGGTGTGGAATGATTCCCCGGCTCAGTTCTAAAGAATCAGAATCTTAGAAAGTCACCAGAAAACCAGGGCAGACGGGAGCAGGACTTGGCAGCCCAGGAGGAGACAGCACCTGGAGGAGGAGGAGCAGGGGGAATCAGAACGGTGGGCTGGGGGTATGGACAGGTTGATATCGTGTGAGAATGAGATTTATGGAAAAGGGAAACTGAGGAAAGGGGAAACGAAGTACTAGAAGGTCCGTGCCTGTGCAGCAGGGATTCCTGCTCCCTTTTCCTTGCTGAATTCTAGCGACTTCATTCCAAAGCAGGTCCTCCACTTTGGATTCAGTTTCAAGGAGCTAACACCTTAGGGGAAAAAGGGCGCCTGGTCACATGTCTTGCGGAAGAGGAAGAAGGCATGACCCTGTTCCTGGGTACCTTTGGCTCTGCGTTAGGAGTGATACAAACACAAATCCCAGCGAAAACCGTTTAGACTAATCTTCCGCAAGAAATGACACGTTGGTGACAGTGGCTCTGGGTCCTAGGAAACCAAACCAGAAGGCTCTTCACTTAATTTTACATCTCAGGAAAACGGGCCCCTTTAAAAACTGATGGGTGTTATATGTAAGTGTTTCAGTTCAACCTTTAAAATAATGTTCTGGGTGAAGACTCACCTACCATTTACAAAAGTGGCCTCTTATGTAATGGGCAGCAAGACTATGAGTGAAATTACGCTAGTGATGCCCTCCTCCATGCCATTGGGGCTATTCTACCCAAGGCTCAACATGCTACACCCAGGCCCAGAGTCACCGCTGTAGGACTGGGTGGCACCTTGGTATTGGGGCACAATGATAGTATAAGGGCACACTCAGAGAATAACAAACTTGTAGACATGTTATAGCAAGTTAAAATCAAATAGCAGGCTCCACCTCTGCTCCTGCTGCCTGTCACATAAACACCCTGCTGGATTCTGTCAGCTTGGACTGTCTGGGTCCAGCTGCTTTTCTTCTGATTACGTGCTGGGCCAATGTGACTATGCTCAGCTGAGGTTTCCTTTAATTAAGAAAATATATTGCTTCTACCTGGGTTCAAGGACTTTGGCTGGGACCAAGTAACCAGTGAAAGATACTTTTTAACTCTGCTTACTCCCCTTGAACCCCCTCCCCTCATCCCTAGCGTGTTCCTATTTTATGATAAACAACTCCTTTTAAGCAAATGTATTTAGAGTTAATTTACCTGACAGCATATGATGGAATTCAATCCATGTAACCAATCATGTAATGCCTTGTACTTCCCACTTCAAACTGTATTTAAACTGAACCTGAATCTTCCTCAGGGCTAATGATTTGGAACTGAGATTCCCATCTGCCCGCTAGTGTGATAAACAGTTGCCTTCTAGATTTCTCAGTGCAGTCTTCCATTGGGTTTGATATTGGTTTTTCTGTAACATTGGTAAGGGGGATTTCTCAATATGTCCAAAGGTGAGCCACAGGATGAGGGAAAAAGCCAACCCTGATTTCCAGTGAGGAAGAAGGGAGTGGAAGAAAATTAAATGATTTCATGCTTTCTTCATTCAGTTTCCCTTACATAAACACGGTGGTATACCACATGACCTTGAGGAGTTTATTGTGTAGTGAAAACACAGAAGAGTCTGACTACAGAGGAATAAAGAAGAGAAAAGAGGAAAGAGGTGAATAGGAGAGGGACGAGAGGAGAAAATACCAGAGAAAACAGTAGCAGAGTGCAGACGGGGACGCAGGCGCGGTCCCCACAACGTTTGTGCTGCTGTAAGAGGCAACGGCTTCTGTCTTGTTGGTCATTTTACACTGAGGCTTCAGGGAGTGAATGTTATAGAAAAGTTTTAAGAATTGAGGACTAGATGGTTTAGAATAATGTTTTTCGAATCCTGAGACTCTTTAAAATAGACCTCACTATACATCTTATGGAGAAATGGAGGTCCTAATCTGGTTCTTAAAAGAGGAACACGTTCTGAGGACGTAGAAAGAAGGATGAAAGGTCATTCTCTCAAAAGCAAGAGCTTGGTTAGAGATTCTATAGTTACACAGTGGATGTAAATAGGCAAAAGAAGCAAAATGTAGGTGGGAAAAACTGCAGGGAAATATTGATAAGAGCCAGAAAAAAGGCTGCCTGAATCCAAAGAACTTCTCCAGAAGCAAAATCCTGCATATATATATATATATATATATATATATATATATATATAAAATATGTATATGTACTACAAAAAAAAATTACAAAACATTTTTCATTTTTATATGTATGATTACAGGTGATTTATATATCATGTAATCTTCACAAAACTCACTGAACTAGGTGCTAATACCCTTCCACTTTAGTCAAGTACTCCAAGAATTTCAGAAGGGAAAAGTTGCTGATTTGTCCTATGGCAGAAAGTAGGTAAATGGTAAAACCAGAATCCAAAGTCAAGAAATTTTTTTTGAATTTCAAAATCAATGGTCTTCTCCCTACACCACAGTGTCTCATATATTTTGAAATCTTTAACCATTGACCCAAGTCAGAATTAAAAGGAAAATCGTTTGTTAACCGCTGTGTTGATATGACTATCAAAGTATAGGTTCATAGCATGGCCCCTAAATCCATGTCCCCACTGTCTCTCCTACTCATCACCCCCAAAATACCTCTTCTGAGTTCCCTTCTCTGTAAGGACACTGTGAACCCCAGACCCACCCATCAATGTTTTAGCCTCCACGATGCACACACCTCCCATCACCCTGTTGCCCCCTTCACGCTCATGCACCTGAGTACCGGAAGAGCCCCCTGCAGAAGATGGCCATGAAGCCCCAGTGTGACTCTCTGGGACAGTACGGGAGCTCCCAGCACATGGAGCCCTGAGCACTGCCCTCCAACCCGCTGGCTGCCCTCTGGGGCTGGGGCCGTCGCCAAGTCAACGCACCTGCTGGAGAAGACGGGAGGAGCTGACGTGGTCAGGTTGGTTGGCACACACTGCTCCGTCGATAAAGGCAAAGGCCGTGTCTTAGACTCTGGTGCAGGGTACACGAAGGCCCCGATGGTCACCCAAGCTGACAATGTGATTCCAGTAAGGAGGCCGCCCAGTGCGCCCTTGATGGTGGAGAAAGGGGAGCAGTTAGTGAGACTGAGCCAGGCTGTCTGGGGAAAGAAGAGTGAGAAGAGGAGTGCTCTGCCCCGAGACGTCGGCTCTCCACCTCCAGTCTGGGCCGCACGCACTGGGTGCAGCCCGAGCACCTTCACGTCATTGTCACGGGGCAGTTACTGTGTGGAAGAAGCTGTTTCTTACCCGAAGACTGCAGAGAAACATCATGATGGAGAGTTTCATAGGCACTGAAGAGTTTCATAGTTTTTAGATTTCTGAGAACTTTTTCCTCCTTTTAGTTCCTTGTTCTTATTACTTTAAAAGAGTTTAAACCTCATTACTTGCAGAAGAAATTCAGAAGTTAAGGAAAACTTCAGATAAAGGAGATGATAGAGTCACATTGTCCTAACAGCGATCACCCAGAAAAGCTCGCCGAGCCCCCTGATTCTGCAATTTCATAGGATTTGTTTGAGCGTCAATGTTAGAAAGTGAAGGGAGCCATCCTGTTGCTTGAGAGCTGCGTTTCTGGAGAGGCAATGAGAAGTCAAGGACTAATTTCTCCTGTAAGGGAATCAGATGCTCTCACAGAGCCCAAGACCACAGAAAACAGCCGCTGGGGCTTCTGTCTGGGCTACAAGGCTGGGCTTTCCATGCGAGGGGAAACCACTTGCTGGCTTCTCTAGCATTTGGAACAAAGAATCCTTGACAAAAGCACCACCTTTTCTCCACTGTTCGGGAAAATTAATGCCCTGTGGCTGATTTGAATACGTGTGCCTTGACTTAGACTGGAGGGCTGCGAACTCGTTCCACACACAGCCGGATGGGTATTTTAGGCTTTGTGCACCCCTCAATGTCTGTTGCTACCATTCAACTGCACCACTGTAGCACACAAGTGACCACAGAGAACAGTGGAACAAAAGACACTGACTGTCTTCAGGGGAAGATTGGGACACTGGCATTTGGGTTTGATATAATACAAGATTCACAGGTCACAATGAAGAACTCTTCTTTTGTTGAGTATAGGATCCACTAAAATTAAAGCACGCAATCCACTAAAATCTCATGTAGAAGCTACTGCATAGCTTTTGGGGGCTCAGGAACAGTCTTCCTTTATTATCCCCAAGGGCATCAGTAACCCCAAACTCCATTATCTTAACTCTAATAGGACAGCAGCAGACATGGTATACATGCCATTCTCCTTACTCAGCCCAGGAGACTCATCAAGGAGATTTCAATGGCAGCCAGGGAGCCGCAATGCCTCACTGATGAGCAGACTCGGGGTGTGGGGGCGTCCTGCAGCATACATGTAAATAAACAGAGCCAGGGCTCCTGGAGTCAGAAGACTTTCTGGGCATGTATGCGTGTAAGTTGGTAGACAAAAATGTTGTTAGACTGAGAAAATTGTGATGCTTTTAATGTTTTAAAACTATCGCTTTATTACCTTTCCAAATAAATGTTCATTTGATTCATACTCTACACAGTCATCTAACCAGCATCTACTTGAAAACATGTCATTAGCTTACCGGGGGGCCACCATGAGGAGGTCCCAGCTGACAGAAGGAAACCAAGCTTGTCCTTTTCCCCTGCATACACCAATTAAGTAGTTCAATAAGATGAGTTATTTCAGGGAACTAGAGAAAAAGTGACATTTACTTGAATTTTCAAAATTTGAATATTTAAAGTTGTATTTGAACACACTATCTGTGAGCCACTTCATTGAGAGAAGAGTCAATGTCATCCTTAAAGAGTCAGTTTTGCTGGGTACCAGGACATTTTGTAGTTCATGAACACCTCTTCTCTTCGCTTCTGTGTTTTTTTGTTTGTTTGTTTGTTTCTAAAATGACTTTGCTGAAGTCAGATATGGAAGGGTTCAGGTCTTGTTTAAATTCTATCATGAACTCATCCTGGCAGAGACAAATAGCTTTTCCACATAGAGATGAGAGGAGACAGAAAATGCCCAGGTCTAATTTGAGCTGAGACTCGAGAGGAGGAGGGCAGGATGCTTACCTTCCAGTTCACGAAAGGGAACAGGAGCCCCAGGGAGAACAAGCCCAGCATGGGGCCCCCACACATGCCGTGGATGCTGAGGGAAGCCTGCAGACAAAGGCAACTGGTAAACCGCCTCCTACTGCCTCTGGGGCCCCCCTGGACAGTCCCTCCTCAGACCCAGGGTGACACCGAGCCCTCGTTTTCACTCTGTCATTCAACAACTGCCTGCTTTCTGTAAGCCAGTTGTGGATCCAACCGTAACAATGGTGTAAAAGAAGAAAAAGTATATACACACACCTGTGCCTGTGTATGAGTGTGTGTGTGTGTGTGTGTGTGTGTGTGTGTGTGTATTTGTAAAGAGGAAATTCCATCTTGCATTTCACTCAAGACGGAATTAACTGGTCAGTCTTATTTTTATCTTAGCAACAAGGAATTTTTGGCTGGGGGTGTAGCTCAGTGATAGACCCTGCTCTCAGTGTCGCCTGTGCCATCCCATCAAAGCATCCACAGGGCTTTCAGGCAGAGACTGAGGAAAGGGCACAGTGCAGATCTCAGGGAGGTCCCCTGTTTTCCAGACACTCCCCACTTCTACCAAGGCACCCTGGACAGGTGACCTCGTTTAACCCTCACAATTACTGGTTGAGTAGGTAACACTAACAGAACTTGGTAGATGAGAAAATTGGAGCTGGAGGAAACACAAAAAGTGTATTTCCCCTCAGAGGTAAGATTTGAATTCAGATTTTTATGGCTCTAAGACCCTCATCTTCTCTGAAAAAGAGCAGTTTAAAAAAAAATCAAGAGACAAGTCATTGTAATATCTTGTGTTTTGTTTAAAAGAGAAAAGGGCTTTCAAAAGCCCACAGTTCAAGGTCAGAAGACTTGCATTCTAATCATAACCCTGCCACACATCACTAGGGTCTGGCAAACTTTCTATTAGTAACTCAAATTCATTCCACCTCAGAACTGTTTTTTTCTCCCCACAAATGAACAGGACTGGGATCCCAGTCAACTGTCATGGAAGTTCTTCTGTCTAGGAAAGCAAGCATCACTGCGTTTTTATGACCTTTTCAGTTAAATGTTAAAGAACTCTGTGCCTCAGATCTGCCTTTGATCGGCTGGATGCAAATGAAATTAGTGCTTTCCTTTCCCCAACTTCGAGTTTAATATGTTTGGCATTCCCTCTGCTGTTTGATCGTAACATTAATTCGCAATTTCTGTGGTTGCTGAATTTGGAATTTATGAGCGATTATATAGGCAAGTCAATAAAATAGTAAACACATGTATCTCTCCCTATGTAAAAAAATTGACAAACTCTTATAAAGTCATTGAACAGAATGCCCCAGGGGTGAACAAAAAGCCTGTACATGATCACAGGGAAAAAAGAATGCAAGAGTTTCTGGATTTAAATACATGTATACACATGTACATATTCAATTATAACCTATACATATATTTCTGTAGTGTAGAAAGATATTTGATTTTTACCTTTTACTTGTCATATTCATGCTTAATTGGAGGAAGAGTTAAAATTCATCTAACTCAGCTTCCTCCTCAAAGCTCAAATCCCATCTGGGATATTCCTACAAGTAGAGGGCAAAGGCTAAGCGATGAGTTCTGGGGTCGCGGCTGCTTGGGGGCTTCAGCAAGAGGTTACCACTGCTGTCTGTGCCTCTCATTTCTCATATACATGGGGCAGCGTAATACCTGCTCAAGGTTTGCTTTGGTTTGCTTTGGTTTGCTTTGGTTTGCTTTGGTTTGGTTGTGATGAATACTCAATGTAGAATCTAAGAAAAGGCAGGGGTACTGCCTGACTCCTGGCGCTTGTGCTGAGGGCCCCAGAGCATGGGCCGCTCTCTTTCTGTGCCACCGCGGTTTTTCCCTGCATCCCCTGCTCCAGGAGCTCCCATGTCTGACCCATGTGCTCAGGTTGCTGGAAAGTGCTGAGGTCTAAAAGGCTTTTTCCAAGGGTGAGATAAAGATGTGTCTCAAAGTCACCACAGACCTGAAAAGAACCAGCTGGTAACGCTCAGGACAGAAGCCTCGGGGGGGGGGGGGGGGGGGCCTTCGCGTGGATGCTCTGCTGACCCCCGGCTCTCCCGGGGAAGGCTCTGGGCCACACCGCTGTACTGAGGCCGGGGTGCTCACAGCTGGTCCCCTGCGCCTTCACCAGGCTAACGTGTGCTGCAGACCCGAGAGAGAGGGTGCAGCGTGCAGCGGGTTCCAGAGTCTTTCACCATGGAAAACGGCTCCCTGAGCATTTCTCACAATAGGGTGTTCTCTTTACATTCTTACAGTAAAGTAGTGCCTTAGCACTGCAGAAACAACACAGACTGAACCCCAAGCCCCACAGACACACGCCGTAAGCATAGGGTGGTTTGGGGGAACGTGAGGTGAAATCTGGCTTTCCCTGCACACGAGCAAATGGTCACATCTCTCACTTTCCCCAGACCTGTTCCTGAACTTTAACAGGGAAATAATAAAACCTGCGTAAGCAGTCCTCAGGTAGGAATGGCCTCTGGAAACCAGAGACCATCTTATAAATTCGTTGTTTACTATGACTGGTGACAGAAATTCTCTAGTTACTAGCATTCTATAAGCAACTGAATTACTTTGTGTTACTACTAATGAAGGAATTTATAGATTCTCTTCTGTAAATCACTATTACTATTCACTGTTAGATGATTACCCTCTACTCTGACTGGTTTCTTCAACTAAGCCATTACGCGATGCCAAAAACACCTAAAAAGTACTCAGATTTTCACACAGACACAGAAGAGAATGACTGAGGGGCTTGAAGTAGAATCGGAAGATTTGCTTATCGGACGATTGTGAGTTGGAAGGGAGTGGGGAGGAGCGGTCTGGGAGGCTCCGAGCCACGGTGAGGACCCGAGCAGGACGCTTTCATCCTCTGCTGTGATCATCTGCAGTGTGAAGGTGTTTAAAGGGCAATCCTTAGGCTCCTTCTAATCCTGATATTTTATGAAACCGGGAGTTGGATATATGAGAAGCAGTTCAGCTTGGATGACAGGTAACGGGACTGGGGGGGGGGTCCTAGTTCCATGCCTCTTCAATTGTGACTATGGGATAATTTCGGTTTCTTTATCTAGAAAATCGGTGCATTAGTTATACCACCTCTTAAAGAAGGGATGGAGATTAAATGAGGTAATGCATTTAAGCCTTTACCCAAACATCCTAAGATTGCATGCAGGTAAATGGTTATTATTGTTAGTATATTTTGAATGGTTTTCCTAGGATTTAGCATTTCTAATTTTAACAGAATGTACTTTGTCATTATCTCATTCTAGTTTTAATAGTTTCTAAAAAGCCAATTTATGGACATTTAACATGTTTGTCCCATTTGTCATCAATGCAAGCAGGGGGACTTGGGCACAGGTAACACATGAGAAAGGGGAGGGAAGAATCACGGGTGGAATTGAGACTTCTCAGCCCTGCGTTACCTGCACAACGCTCCCCAGGAGCGAAGCCGCCACAGCCATGGACGTGCACAGGACGCCAAACAGGAGACCTGGAAGAGAGAGAATGTGGGACCTGCAATTTCCCCCAGGGACTCTTGGCTCGGAGGCAACCCCTGAGCCCCGGCAGAACCGCGTCTCATGCCACGGACAGCAGTGGGGTCCATGCTCAGCCTGCAGCCACTGCAGGCCCCAGGAGTGCCACAGAGGAAATCAGGCTCTCGCATGTCAGGTGGAATAAGTGGGACTTTCTAAGACTTCAGAAGAAATTTGTCACTTGGAAGCAACAGGCAAATGCAGAAAGGGACCGATCAAATCCAGGCTAAACGAATGGGAGTTTATTCCGGGTCAACTTCTCACCGCCTCTGATAGGGAGAAAGCTACTAAACTCCTTGGAATTCAGACAGATTTTCACCTCTATATTTCCGTATAACACTGTACTCATTCTCTTCCTAGATGTGCAATCCTGGAAAGTTTCTCCGGTTTTCCCTTCAGTTGTTTGTTCACATCATCTCCAGTGTCCTCGGTTACATCACATAATGATGGCTTTGTCCACAGTCACGCAGAGTTTCAGTCTTTACACTCAATGCGCTTAAGAGCTCCCATCATGAGGCAGGGTATATTTTTAGTCATTTTTAAAAATGATGTCTGCTTTTAAATGATCTTATAAAAATATCATCGATTTCTATACACTTCTGTTTCAAAATCATCTTAGAAGCACCTCTAAGAACATCTTGAATTCCCACAGTAACCCATAAGCTAAGGAAGGGAGAGGCAGACAGAGATGTGGAGACAGAGACAGACACAGTGACAGAAACAGACAGAAGGCTACTTTGTGCATTCTCTCTGAACTCTGTGCCAGCTAAATACCCAGATCAGGTTCCGATGTGATGATTGGGTCAGTTGTGTTGAATTCTGACCAAAGGTTGGGCTGTAACCAGGTACCCATGCTGTAAAGTTAGAACTCAACTCCTACCCCGAGGACCTCCCATTCTAACAAGGGATTACACACCATAAATCAACTCATCCGACAATCTATCCAAAGCACTTTATCCAGAAGAGTCTGGTACTATTGTGCTAGGTGTCTGTCATTGCAGTATTATTATTTTATTTTCAATTTAGTGTATTTAATTGATCAGACATTCATTATGACAAACTCACTCTTGAATTCAGGATAGCAACTTTTGATGCCACATTTGCTAACAACCTCGATAAGCAAAGGAGAGCAAAAAAAGAACTCACAGGAACACCATAAACTAAGTATGACCAACAAACACCTGTCAGAATTCCAACATGGTTCCCATTATCTTTATAGCTAGACTGAAGAAAACAACGTTTTCCCTGACTTTGCATTGCTTTGTCTCAAAGGAGCTCTTCTCCTGCCTGGAGCAAAGGACACATGAAGTGTTTTCTCTTTCTTGCTGACTGCCGTCTTGCTGGGCCAACAGTTTCTTGTTCAAATGAGATTCTAGGGCAGACTTCCTTCATTTAGGGTTCCTGCTATTTTGCACTGACAAAGGATTGGTTTCCGCAGTCTGAAAAGGTGGGGCTTTAGGGAAAACTGTGAGTCTTGTGGTCCTCAATGCTCCCTAAGAGACTCACGCAGTCAGTGTGGACCATTCAAAGGTGATCGGATATGGGGGCCGATAGCTGACTTGTTATTTGGAGGTGGGGTCTGGATGGGAGGCAGGACATGGCAGCATGGCCTAAAGGGTTTATCCCCCTCCCTGCCTCTTCCCTCAACCTCTCTCAACTCCCCTGCTCCCGCACCTTGAGTGGCTGTCCTCCGCCATGCCCCTTTGCCATGCAGCCCCGCCTTGGAGCCAGTCAACTGTGGACTGAACCCTCTACAAACTGTGAGCCAAAATAAACTTCTTCTTTTAAATTGTGAGTGTCAGGTATTGTGTCCCAGTGATAAGAAAAGTGACAAAGACAGGGTTCCATTGAGACCCAGAGTGTATCACCCCACAAACAAAAATAAAGATGGGAGGGAGAAAACCTACCCACATGCTATTACTAAGAACTCAGACTGTGAGTAGAGAAAAGCAAGTAGAAACTAATTAATGCAAGTTAACCACTGTGTGTTTGCCATCCATTGATCTTTTTCAACTATATTCCATGAGAAAATGAGATCAAGGAAGGAAATGAATATATTAATCTGAAAGCTCAAATAACCAATAAAGAGTATAATTTTTGGAAATAATTCAACTAGAGAACCAGAATAAAAATCAGCAATTAAAATTGGCAATTTCAGTATGAAGGAAGAATACCTAGGATCAATGATGCATAAATCAAGGAAAAACAAATGAGATTTTTTTTAAAAGCAAGGAAGTGTATAACAACAATAAGTTTCACACATTCATGTAAGTTTGACACATTCAGGTGTGACAAAAAATCACTAAAAAGAAATTAAAAACCATGATATTCCTAGAAATTTCACTTCTAGCATTTTACCAAAAAGCAATGAACACTTGTTCACAAAAAGACATGTACAAGGTTATTCATAATGACCTCAAACTGAAATAGCATAGGTCTCTCTATAGAAATACAATTGGCTTTCCATACCCATGGTTCCACATTCACAGACTCAATCAACTATGAACTGAAAATATTTTTTAAAATATATCTGTGCAGAACAAGTACAGACTTCTATTCTTATTCCCTAAAGAACAGAGTACAACATTGACAGCACTGATATGTATCTTAGTTACTTTTCTCATTGCTGAGACAAAATACCCTACACCCGAAGTCAAAGGAGGAAAGATTTGTTTAGCTCATGGTTTGTAGAGGTTTCAGTCCATAGGTGGCCGACTCCAAGTCAGGGCATCATGGCACACAAGCATTGTAGAGGAGAAACAGTTCATGGTGGGCAGAAGGTAGCAAAGCCACAAGGGCTAATCACAGCTCTTTCTATCCCTTATGGCTTATTAGGCTTCTTAGGGTGAGTAGTATTCACACCTTTAATCCTAGTGCCCTTGATACTAGTGTTGCACCATGAATCAATTCCAGTGTCACACACTCTAGATCCAGCCACAAAAAGCCCTACCTCTGACCACATGAGGCTTTGGAGGGACATTTGGACACAAGCCATAAAAACATTGTATTATGTATTAGAAGTAACTTGGAGATAATTGAAAAGTGTACTGGAGGATGTGTATAGGTTGTATGCAAATAATACTCCATTTTATATAAGGCACTTGGGTATCTTGAGATTTTTATATCCACGGGGTACCCTGGAACCAATCCCTTATGTATACAGAGGTTTGGCTACAGATAGATATATAAACAAAAACAGAGCCTGTTGTTCTCTGATCTCCACATATGTGGGATATCCATATACGGCACACTCAGCAATAATGAAGAAAGGGCTATGGATACACAAAACAGCACAGGTAATATAAACCTCAAAATCATTATGCTTGAAATGAGTCCTTTTTTACAAAGAAAGAATGAATACTATGTGATTTCACTTGTAAAGTTTGAGCAAAGAAGAAATTAGTCTACTGTGGGGAAAAATAACTACATTACTATTGCTTCCAGAGAGCAGCAGGAGCAGAGAATTAACACAAATGGTACAGAAGTCTCCATGGTAACAGTGAGGCATTATGTCTGGAAAAGTAGTTAGGCTACATAGGTACATGCGTTTGGCAAACCGAACAAATCTACACTTAACATTTGTTCATTTCAAGGTAGGTGACTGTTTTTACATATATTCTTAAAAGCAATTTGAAATCAGTACTGAATTTTGTTAACAATATACATTCTAAAATGATCAGGGGAAAATGTGCTGATTTCCGCAATTATCTCTAAATGTTTCAAAGGTATGACGGGTTAATGGATGAACAGAGAGCTGGATGCATGGATATAATGCAAATTTGGGAAGATGCCAGTAGAGAATGTAAATGTAGAATGTATGAGAGTTCATGGGGAAGTCTTTTAAACTTGACCATATAGTTCATTTTTAAAATAAACTATAAACAACCAAACACAATAGTGGAATTAAAATTATGATTAAGAGATTTAAGTTTCAGAAATTTCAAAATAACACTGAGAAAAACATAAATTCTCTACTCACCTAGGAGAAAACAATCATCTAAAGAAGAGAAAAAGTAGAGGTTGTATAAAACAAGCAATTTATATTAGAAGAAAAATTAAAAACCAGAGAAATTCTAGCTACCAGAGAATTGAGACGGGACTGTAAGTTTGAGACCAGATTAGACAACATAAAGGATCCCAGCTCTAAATAAACAAAACAATAAATTTAAACAGTGATACACTATTAATATTTACCGCCAAAAGCTGTGCTTCCTATCAAACCAATTTAAAGTGTGTGAATCAATAGGAGTTGAGTAAATGATCAAAAAGTTTTCCAATATTGATAATAAACGATATTACAAGGAAAAGATCTTGCCATAGTATCAGGGAAAGGAGGAGGAGTGGGAGAGAGGGAGGAGAATGAGAAGAGGGGCAGTGAGGAGGAGGCAGAGGGGTTGAAGGAGGAAGGCATGCTTATGAGCCAAACATGAGCCAGAAAATGCATAAGTGAATGGAAAATATTAGTGCTACTGCTGAGTGGAAAGCTTACAAATATGTCCACTATTTCCCAATATATTTTCAAGTCTAATGTGGGATGGGTACACTATTTTAAAGTTAATCTAGAAAGATGACTAGGCTTGGGTAGCTGAAAGAATTATGTGTAAATGAAAATATCAATAGAAATACTTTCAATTTTTAAACTAAAAGTAATAAATTGGTCTATCACATATTTCAAATAAAATACTACAGAGCTATAACATAAAAGGGTGAAATTGAGAAATAATTTACAGAAAATAAGTGCACAATATGAAACATACCCTTTTAGGGCAAAGAACTTTATATTCTGCATTGTTATTAACAAAAATATTAAAAACTAGTGAGGAATACTGGGTAAATGATGCTAAGAAAATTGGCAGCTTAAGGAAAAAAAAAGCACTAAAATCTCACCTTAAAGCATATCAAATAATACATATATTAGATACCAAATATGGAATATAGAACTACTTGCAACCTAGGATGAAATATAAGTAGATATAGGACTAGGACTTCAATGGAATGCATTTGTAAGTATAATGAAACAATGACATAGTAAAAGAAATGATGCATATATTTGATAAAAAATAAAATTAAAATACCAAGAATATATTTTAAAAAATTTAACCTGGGAGACATTCTGCAACAGACATATAAAGGCCTTTATTTCTTCATATATAAAGAAATTTTACATACAAGAAAATTTCTAATAGCCCATCAACAAATAAACAAAATATAAATGGATTTTTCACAGAAATACAAATGTTACTTACCATTTGAAAAATGTATAAATGCCTGATAAATCAAAAAATTAAATTCAATTTTGATGCTTTTGCCTACAAGTTTGGATAATTTATGAAACTACTCCTGTAAGTCACATAAAGAAACATGTCATTGCTCACCACTGCCACACATGACCTGTGGTTCTCCCTACTGGAAATATCTTTTTTACTACGTCTTAGCCAGTGCCAGTGAATCTGTGTTGTTTAGCCTGAAGTTCTTTCGGAAGTTCACACAGAGGAAAAATCATACAGATACAGTCAAAGATTTATGCATATGAGTTTTTAATCATAGCATTGTGAAAAATCAAAAAAGATTTTTAAAAGGTGACAGTAACCTAAAATTAAGCAAATCGGCTATCTCATAGAATACGAATCATTCGATCATTCATGAGTCATTCCCAAATCATTCAATCATTTGAATACGATTATTTTCAAAGAATGCATATAACACAGAAAAATGTTCACTATAGTGTCCCAGGGCGAAACAACCAGGAGTACAATTACGCGTCTATGAAATACATGATTCAGTGATTAGAATCACATTATGTAAATTTATTATTACGAAAAAGAACAATTATTCTTTGAAGTGAGGTTATGGAGAGTTTGGTTGTACAAGATGATTCTTGAGAAAAGCAGGTGGCTTTTACTGGACAGAGGGATGGGCCGTACCCCTACTGTGACCAGCACAGCACAACCAGAAGCTGCAGCTATGACGAGTCCAGGACACAGCGGGCGCACAGAGTGTGTCCGAGGAGAAGGTCAGCGGAGGGAAAAGGGGTGAACACCACTTCCTGGCCACCGCCACCCCTGGCATCTTTGAGAGAGTGCCTGCGCCCTTTGGGAGCGCAGCCATGAGACCCTTCCTGGGACTCAGTGTGCCTTTGACCTTGTAAGCGCACCCTGCAGAGCGGGTGCAGGATTTTGCGGTGTTCCCCAGGCACACTTCGCGATACTGAATGGAAGGCTCACCAGCTGTACCTACACAAGCCTTTACTGGTCCAGGTGCTCAGCCTGTCCGAGAGATGGGGAAAGCAGCTCTTGACGAAATCCTCAAAGGTCACAGTCGCTAAGGCATTGATGCCGGCGGCCACAGTGCTACAGGGAGAGAGGGGAGAGAACATGGATAAACTGTGTGAGACTGAGCCACCAGCCGGGCATCCTCCAGAGGCCAGGCCAGACTCCATGCAAACAGATGCAGACACAGGGCCATGTTCTAGAGCGCAGGTCCCCACAGGGACTGTCCGCTCACTCATCGGGGATCCTGGGCGGACGCTCTGTCAAGTCTTCCGCAACCCCCCACTGGAGAAGCTAGGCTCTCATGGTCTGGTTCCTATTGATTCATCTTAACAACAGCTGGGGAGTTAGCAGAGGGTAGCAGAAGGATTCTATGTGTGTGCTTAGGTCGGACTGGAGGCAGGAAGTAGACTATCCCAGCCTACCAGTCATTAATAGCCACTCTCTTCATACATCTTTTTATTCATCCCAGGCAAGAGGCGTACATACAATGGCAACCTGGCGAGACGTGGATCTTATGCTCTAGAACACAGATATTCCCCAACCATGTATCCGACTGATTACAGCTTGGAAGTCACTATGGAGGCACTAAAAGACCCAAACCAACAGAAGATTCTGCTTAGGAAGTGACAGCTACAGATCGGCACAGAGAACATCCACACAGAGTAGGGACAAGATGTCAAGGATGGAGGGAAGACAACATGCAGAGGCCTTCAGATGAAGTGGAGTTTGTCGCTTCTACAAACTGAAGCCAGCAGAGCGAGGTGGAACTACTGACAGACAGAGGCAAAAGCAAAGCTGCATAAAAGCTCTGATGTTCTCTAACTTCCCAGACAGAGCTCGGGCTTACTGGGCCTGGAATTTCTCAGCACACCTGAAAGGTGCGGCTTTCTTTGCAGAAAAGCATGATGGCTTATTGACCTCCTTCTCTGGACTAGGATATTTTAAATAGCAAAATACATAACTGGGTTAAATTCAAGTGGTGCAAAGTCACAGCCCAACTACTCTGCTTTAAACTGCATAATAAAACAAAGATTTCTGCTATCTCTTTAATTAATTTTCACTCTTTTTAAAACAAACTTATGTAGGATAACAAACATAGTATTTAAAAAGAAGAGAACAAATCAAAAGACTTACAAAGATCATTATTTGAATAGAATGAATCTTCAGAGAATCGACTAAAAATAATTAAGGGGAAGAAAATCTAGATGCCAGGAAAATTCTGTAAAAGAACACTAATGCACAGATACAAACCTTTCAGAAATCAGATCTCCTTTGAAAGCATGATCATTGAATTCTTGGGATTGTCATAGCTATAGACCGACAGATCAAAGGAATATAAAAGTGAATCCTAAAAATTTCCCAAATACATAGACAATGTAAGGCACAATCTAAGTAGCATTTCAGGTCAGTAGTGGAAATATGGTGTATTTAGCAAGGCCACGGGTGCAGAACTGTCTCTGCCCTTGGGTCCCCACCCATCTCAGTGCACCCCAGATGCCAGACTTCAAACTTTAGGATTTAGTATTTGCCCTCCTGGGTCTTGGTCCTACCTCAGGCCAATCACTTAGAGTTTTCCTATTCCTTCCTTTTAAAATGGAAATAAATACCCTGTGTCAGTATCTTGAAAGTATCTAACTTTTTTTGCTTCAACAGGGCTCACAGTTGAATTTGCTTGGGTCTCAGGAGTCTTTGGACTTGGGCTTTTGAGCAGTGCTGGCACATCTAAGATGCTGGGGGCTTTTGCAGCAGAATCAATGCGTTTTACCTCGTGAGCTGAACCTCAGCCTCGGGGAACAGCGATGAGATGCTGTCGTTTGGATGTTGAGTGCACCCCACAGTTCTGCGTGTTACAGGGTTAGTATCCTGGGCGGGTGCTACCGGGAGACGGCGGAAGCTTTGAAAAGTGTGCGGTAGCGGAAAGGTCTTAGGTCACAGGAGGCAAAGGCCCAAAGGGGGTTGCGCCATCCTGGCTTCCCATCCTCCCTTCTGCTTGCGGTGTCATGAGGTCATCGGTTTTGCTCTGCTGTGTGCACCTGTATGACCACCGCTTCCTCAGGGAGTGAAAGCTCCAAAACTATGGGTGCAATAAACCTTTGTTCTTTATACGTTAGTTGCCTCAGATATTTAATTATAGTAATCGAAAAGAGTCCAACTTAGCACGGGGGAGCTTTGAAAAAATAAGCAAAATGTTCTGGAGTTGAGGGCAGAGCTGGGCTTCCATCCTGTTACAGCCATTTTCTACCTGGATACACTCTCCACCTTGTTAAATCTCAGCCTCCTTATGCTGAACTGACGATGTATAAGTTTCAGTCTTGTATGCTATATGACAACTGATAAGCAAATAAAAGTAAAGTATTCAGCACGGAAGCTGACACACAGCAAGCACTCAGGAGGTCACTGATTGTTACAACCATCACTCATCAGTGCCGCAGTCATCAGCAGCAGCATCAGCAACCTCATCATCATCATCATCAACGTCACGCTCTCCACATACTAACCTCAGAGTTCCACTAAAGGCGCAGGCCACGAAAAGTCCCGGGAGTCCTGGCATTTTGTCAAATATTTCCATGACAAAATATGGCATCAGCTAATGAGGAAGCAGAGAGAGAATCAATGGTTTTCTCTGCAGAATCTAAAACATGGAGATATAAATTTTTAGCAAGAGGAGGTAGGAATTTATTTTTCTTGTGCTCTCAACACATACCATCTCTCCTCCGCTTACTCTGAATTTAGCACTTAAAGCCTTAAACAATGCCTGAGATGGGTCCTAGGGAATCTAAGTGTAATCGTTGCACTCCGGCTGGGTCTGTGGGAAGGAAGGCCCCACGCGACAGAGCTGGACAGCTGTGACCAGCGCTGGGGAGTGGAGGAATGAGCGTTCCTCCAGTTCCTCCTGTGGTTTTTATAACTCTGCAAATGGAGTTATAAAAACCACATTTAACGCAGGATGGTGCCAAGAGGCTTAAGCCATGCTGGGAAGATAAGAGCACAGGGCTGAATGGATGTCAGGGACATTTATTCTATACCAGATTACAGCAGAGTCGCAACCCTGGAGTTGGTAGGAAAAGGGCGTGCAGCAGGCTTGCTGGCCAAGCTGTGGGTCTGAGCCTGCCTGGTACTCTCGCCCCCTTGACTTGCCATCAGGCCTGGCCTCAGCGACAAAGGAAGATGCCCTTCCTTCTGTCCTTCCTTCCTTCCTTCTGTCCTTCCTTCCTTCCTTCCTTCTGTCCTTCCTTCCTTCCTTCCTTCTGTCCTTTCTTTTTCATTTCCTTCCTTCCTTTTCTTTCTTTCTTTCTTTCTTTCTTTCTTACTTGTTTTTCTTTGCTCCTTGCACTACTAGAGCTCAAACCTAGTCCCTCACACTTGCTAGGCAGTAACTCTTCCTCGGCCAACACCCCAGCCCCTGTGTACATGCACACTTTTCCCTGTTACAGCCCAGTATGGGTGACATCGCCAGAGAGCAGAGGACAGAAGCCAAGTCTCCAGGGTTTAAGACCTGACTAGAGGTGGGGCTAGGACACGTGATGGGCTCAATATTACCCAGTCCTGGTCAGAACCCCACTGCACCCAAGGAATGCATACCTGGTCCGGTGCTGAGATCATGCCAGAAGTCCAAGGGTCGCAGTCTTTGAAATAGGAATACATGATTAATCCAGAGAAGACGGCACACAACAGAATGGTCCAGAGGCCCAGCAAGTTAAAGTATAAGGCACTAGAAAAGAGTAGACAGGCCAACTGGCAGCCTCTGCGGCACAGTGTAGTCCAGTGGAGTCATGACTAAACAGGATCAAGGTTTTGGGGTCCCTTTATTTAGCTTTCATGAATCCTTATATTTTATACTTTTGAATTTGGGGAGTATATTACATTTTAGACTAATTACCAAATTGAAGTAATGTTTTAGATGGATTTTATTTTAAAATGGAGAGGTCTTTTTCTTTCTTTCCTTTTTAAGCTCTCAATATGTATGATAGGAGATCTATTTTCTTGGGTGAAATTTCACATACCCATCACTCATGTTATATAACTTGAAGTGATTTCCCCACCCTGACTGAATTCATGAAGCTGTCAAAAAGACAAATTACATTTTAGCATCTTTTTCTTCCAAAGACATAATGAGATAATATAGAAATAGACAAGTTATGGAAATACTGTACTTACTTCTGAAATTAATTCAGATGCAAGTTAAAGTTGCATTTTTTAAAGGCAATAGAAAGTACTAAAAACTTAAGATTATCATACCCATATGATTTGGAGAAATTCATTTTTTTTTTCTACAATACACAGACATTCGTAATTCCAGCTGGGTTCCTATACAGTATTTTGTTCTTATTTTCTATCCATTCCATCCTTTGATAGTCAAAATCCTACCCCGGGGAAGATTTGAAAGGAGACAGGGTTTAAAGAGGCCTAAAAGCATAAACAGTCTCACTGTGGAGAGCATCACAGGGTTGGCAGAATAACTCTGGGCATTTACTTGAATCCATTTGAAGAGTACAGATGCATCCGTGTTCAGATGTAAGGACAGCCACTCATTTCAAAGCCACCTGTCATCTCCACTGCACAGGTGGACCTGACTTGCAAAGGAACCTTGAATCAAAGTCTTCCTTTTAAAAAGAAACATGTCAGATAACTATTCCATTGAGAAGAACTTTTACTTTACATTTTCAAAAAAACTTTACCATCGCAACAATGACTTCCTTGGAAGTATTCTGACAATGTTTGCCTTGAGTTTTCTTTGCTCTTGTTTGGTGGGGGTTGGGAATAAATCGCTACACAAAATGATCAATAACCCATCGTGTCGATAATCACACTTGATGTTGATCATCTCGAACAAACTGTTCAAACTCGCTCTGGGGTCACTGCCTAGAGAAGTGTCCCTGACCATTCTTATCTGAGACAGTCACTTGTCTGTTTTTGTCATTATAGCATTTATCATGAGATGCAATAGTATGATATATTCATCGCCTATTAATCTGGTTTTGCGACAAACCATCACAGTGCTATATCCTCAGAGCATAGCATAAGACAGAGAGAAGACATAAAATTAATTCGCTTTTGTAAGAAATGATGAAATGGTTAAATGAATGAATGGAAATTTTACAACATAAGTGCAGTCCTTGCTGCAGTTGTTTTGAAAAGAGCTTTGGACTTGGACACTTACTATCAGCTGTTTGGCCTTGGATGCCTGGCCGAACCCTCTGATGCGTATCATCCATAAAACAGAATGTAACACACGTGCCCCACTTCTTATTACAGCACCAATATGAGAACAGAATGTGTTACGTTCAGTAAAATAGATAGAGGCTATAGAGACATAGACAGGACATTCATACATTATTTAAAATCAATGATATAACTTGACCAGACAACCAAGGAATGTGAGAAACCAATGATGAGATGTAATTGCATTTTTAAATGGTTCTCCTTGAAATTAGACTTTGATCCTATGCAGAGCTCATGCTCATGTTTGTAACGTGGACCACTTCATTAACTCATTAAAAACATTTATTGGATATCTGTGTCTATCAGGCCCAGTTCTAGATCCTGCAGATTACGGTCAGGATCAATCCAGAACCCATCCCATTCTGGGACTGGAAGCATGTGAAAAATATTGAATGAAAGATAAATCAGATGACTTTAGATAGAAGATTTATGAGAAAAATAAGCTGAGAAAAAGAGGAGGGAACAAAAGCCACTGTATGTGGACGTATCAAGCCTGGCTGGGATCTGGTTTCTCACAGAGACCCTCCTCCTCCACCATCCTGGTTGCACTATTTACAATCTGTAGTCCCGAAAGGTAAGCTGGGGTCTAACGACAAAAACAAGGGCTTTTAAATGACTTTCTAAGTGACGTTATTTACAGGTATAAGGCAGATGTGGTCTTAGATAAAGCTGTCTTTGGTGAAGAGTCAGCATGTTTGGTCCTGCAATGCACTGCACACATAACGAACCGCTCCTGGCTTTATCAATGGTCACACTTACTACCCACTTCAAGGATTTATTTCCATTTACCTACGCTGCACAATGTGTTTTCCCCAAGTAGCAGAGTTTAGTTTTTGCTTTTTGGTTTTTTCCTCTAGGGTCCACAGGAAAGGTTTGATTATACTAGACTGTCAGATAGTTAGATAACGAAGCAAGAGCAGAACGGTTTAGAAGGAGTTCTGCAGAATCGGCGAGGTGAGAGTCCACAGCTGGCTCGCCGCAGCCTCCAGCTGTCCAGGAAGTGTCCCTGAGGCTGCAGTTTTGTGATAAACAAATTTCACACTATTTCACCACCCGGATATCGGGTGCCCTTAACTACACCAGTCATTTTCACCCCTGGATTGTGTGCTTAAATCACCTCACATCTCTCGGGGAAATCTTTCTAAAGAGCGTTTATAGTTCACCTTTTCTCACTGTCAAAAAATTTCAATCAAGGCTCTGACCTGGACATAAGAGTAAGAATGGCTTCAGTAACAGGAAAATGTGTGCATTTCGGTCTTCGTGACCATCTCTCCTTTTCTGCCAATGTTCACACTCACCTAATTTCTAATAAAGCAGTTTGCAAACTGCAAGCATCTATCTGATGCCTTTGCTTTGATGTTGTGCTTAAAGTAAATTAACCCATATAATAATGCTTTGAGATTTATGCAAAATAATACGTAAATATGCACACACACGTACTCCTCCATATGTGTGTGTGTGTTCTGGTTGCACACACAAGAATGAGTTCCTCAAGGCATTATTTTATTTAGTAAATGATGAATACTTAACAGGCACACTGCATTATTCTTGACACTGTGAAGAAAAAGAAGATTAAAAAGACGTGATTCTGACCCATCAGTCACTAATGTATTAATAGGAGGAAACAAAGCATATTCACAAGAAAAAGTAACATAAGTTCATGAGATTAAAATAAAACCAGAATTAATAACTGGGGACAGTGACACACAGTGACCCAGAGGTGCAGGTACTTGGAGGCTAACTGGGGAAGCTTCAAGTTAGCCTGGGAACCTAGCAAGATCCTGTCTCAGAAATAAGGAATAAATAAGAAAGAACAAATGATCAAACCCTCTGGATTTAACAGAGAAGTTATTTCATCAAAATATTATCTTTATAGGTATATCTAACTCCAGTTTATCTTAAAGCCACATTTTAAATGAATTCAATTTCAAATGAGCTTTAAGATCAGTCACATGCATTTTTAGTGCTACTGCTGTTTGTCAGGTGATGATCATGTGTGTGGAGGGCTTCTTATGATATTATCATAACAGGATTTGACAATGTCAACAGTGAATTGACAGAATGATACATAATCCACTCGCTTCCTCTGAATTCTGAGATACCCAAATTGCAGTGGTACATCCCTCCATTTGGTACTCAGCTTGCAAAACTGAGTTGATTCATTTCCAGGCAATTTTATGTTTCATTCAGAGAAACCAAGAAATTACACACTGAAAATATTTTAAACTCATGTTGGGAAATATGCTCCGAGACTCTTTCTCCAAGAAGAGTTTAGAGCCTTCTGCTCAGAGTGGGAGACTGCGGCCTTGGACAGGGGCACTGATTTCCTACAGAAAGCCCTCCACATCCACCCCAGGTGCAATTCTGCCTTTCTTGCCAGTTTTGTGAAAGTCTATAGAATGACCTGTGGTCCTGCCTGCCAAGCACAGGGTGGCCTGCAGCACTTAGGAGGGAAAGAGTCACAGGCCTCACGAGAGTAGAGGCAGCCACAGCCCCATTATATCTAGCATTCCATTCCTTTTGAGGACCATTAAGGATGAAAGTAAATTAGAATGCAGGACAGAGATGCAGAAACCCTGAGCAGACAAAGCCAGTTAGGATTCATAAGAAAGTTTAGTCCTGCTGGCTAGACAAACACAAATGAACGTCTACTTGAGCTATTTGTTGCAAATGCCCATATTAAAGAAAAATAAAGCTGTGACTGGCCATTCAGAAATCATTAAACAGTAGTTACAGAATATGAGAATAGACCACACAGGCAAGCTGCTTAACTGTAGCCAATCACTATAGCTCTGCTTCGGTGGTGATGAACTTAACTGTGCTAGCTCGATTGACTTGAGAGCAGTCCGAGTGTACACTACAATGCTGCTCAGGTCGGGTGAGTCATGAAGGTGCCACCTGGGGTATTAGATGGTCTCTGACCCCTTCCCCTCTGGCACTGTTCCCCTATACTGCTTTGCCTCCACCATGACACCTTTGTTCCACCACACTGTTCTGTCATCACAGTTCTGCTCTGGATCCATCCAACCACAGACCGAATCACCTCTCAGATCAAACCTCTCACCCTTTAAGTTGTGGCTGTTGGGTATTGTGTCCTGGAGAGGGTAAAACTGATTGTACAAAACTTAGTACTAAGAGTGGGGTTGTTAGTGGGATTGCATTAGACTGTGTGGTTTAGAAGACTGTGGAACTGGTTTGAACGAGTTTGAAGTGGGCTGGATAGTCTCAAATGCTAAAAGCAGAGCCTGTCAGGGATTCAGGTCAGAGTGAAGAAAACCAGTGTGCTGATAGGAATGTGGACGGGAAAACCCATAATCAGGAGAACTGGCAACAAGACAAGATTGGTAAGTGGACTAGAAACCGTGCACGCTGCATTCTAGCAAAAAACCAAAAAAACAAAACGAAACAAAAAAACCTGTCTACACTTTTCCTGTGTCCTGGGACTGGAGGATTGAATTTAAGGATTATGAACTAATAGATCTGGCAGAGGAAATTTCAAGACATCCTAGAATTTAAGTTCTGTCATAAGTACTGTTGGCTGTTTTCAGAGAAAAGTATAGTAAGAATCCAATACAAAAACTAGAGAAAAAAAAATCAAAGCTTAAATTTTGGCCCTGATGGAACCATGTATAAAGTTGACACTAAAAGGGGTGAGGCTGGTAAAGCAATTAGTTCCTTAAAAGGCAACCAAGTTGTTTGTATGTGGGGGGAAAAAGACCCTCGAGGCCATCTCAGTAGTCAATAAGACTCCAACCATCAAAGGCTAAAAGTGCAAAAGTGTCAAAGTTTCATTTGAAAAGAGCCCCTGGGTCCCTGCTTGACAAAAGGCACCTAGAAAATTGGTTCCCTTAGACTCATCTCACTGTGCTGAGCCACTGTGGTACTCAGAGGCCACTGCATTACAGCCCAGCTATTGCTCCTGCTGATAGCAGATCTTGACACAGTCCACTCAAGGCTGCCTTTACCAGCATGCAGAATGCATGAGTTGTGGGCTAAGGAAAGCTTCCATCCAGGTTTCAAAGTAAGGCCTGAGAGGGCAAGCAAGGAGTTCCTGAGATGGAGGGGATGAAGCTTCAAAATAAGCCCAAAGGCTCAGTAGAAGCCCCCCAGAGTTAAAAATATCAGAAATATAAAACATCTGCCAACAAAGCTACAGAGTCCAGGAGGCCTTAACAAAGCCCCAGGTTGAGGCCACCCCAACCCTCTAAAACTCATACCTCTCCACTACCGTGCACCAGACGCCAGATGTGGAACTAAAAGATTTAATGTCTGCCCTGTAATGTTAAGTGCTGCTGTGGCCTGATTCTTTCCTATCTTCCTCTTCCTCCCTTTAAAAATGAAATTGTTCACCCTGTGCCATTGCACCTTGGCGTTATATAACTTCCTTTGTGATTTTGCAGAAGAGCATGAGTACGAGTTTGCCTTCAGTTTCAGAAGAGACTGTGACTCAGACTTAGTAAAAATGTTAAAGTTGTTGAGACTTAGCAAAAGCGATCATCACATTTCAGTTGTAGAGAGAATACTCACATTATGCGAGACAAAATTACAAAAGTGTTATTGTCTTCATTTAGATACGAAGTATGGTTTAAAGAGATGTATTTGGGTTTTAAATTGACAAGGGTAAAAACATGGTGGCTTAGCTTCATTGTGTCAATTAGTTTGGCTTGGAAGTGGTCCAAATGGGATTAGTGAAGCACAGTTCTGGGTGGGTCTGACTGGGTCATGGGATGTGCACTGTTACACCTGGGGGTCTTCTCCTACCCTGGTTCCTTTTATCCCAGAACTAAGCACCTTTGCTGCACTATACCTTTTCTTCTATGACGCTTCCACTTTGGGTTCAAGCAACCAGAGACCAAATCCCCTAAAACCATGAGACAAATTAAGCCTCCCCTTCTCTAAGTCCTGTATTGTAGTGATGGAAAAGCTGATTGATACAACTTCCACATTCATTCTGGGAAAGTCTCTCATCGCGTGTCCTGAGTGGAACCCCCAGACCATTTCTAATGTGAAATTTCATGATTCATGAATTACTGCTTGCTCAAATAAACACTTTAAAATTACATTGCGCCTATGTACCTTCTAACATATCAAACAATATAACCGAGCCAACCAGAAATTAAGTGCAGCTCATCACAGAAATTTGGAGCAAGAGCATATGCTGTCTATCTCTTGAGTCATCAGCCACAGCACCATACATAGCCTCGTGATTTCACAGTAAACAGAGGCAGTGTGTGACTGGCAGCAAAGCGGGGCAGACTTTAGCTCAAATCCTGCTCTGCTAGTCCTTTGCTGAAATGGAACTAGTGTGATTTAACTCAACAAGTTGTTGAAAGTGTTGAATGAATCTTCCCATTTCTTTCAGTTTCACACACACATACACCCTCAGGAAGCATATAGTGAGAACTAAATAAGGTGAAACAGAACTTTTGCTTGATCTGTAACTTACAGCTTGGCATGCTTTTCCGTTCTGCAAGAGATGCATCTCTGGATGGTTGACTGATTAACTCCATAGATGCCGAGCCATGTAAAAGTTCCTCCAACTGAGATTGTCCAAAACGTGTGCCTCCGGAGAGGATCTACATCAAAACTAAGACACAGAGAACACAGATGTACCTTGGGAGTTATTTGACTTGATATCAACATGCAGCTTTAAGTCTTCACAGAGTGTAGAAAGTAGGATTGGACATACTCAGCTATGTGCAGTCGGGATCCATTGGCGGCATGCTCTAATACATTGTGGAATCCAGCAGTTTTAATGGATCCTTGAATAAGAACTGTTAAGAAGCCCACAATCATGACAACCATCTGAAATGCATCTGTCCACACGACTGCTTTTAATCCTCCCTGAAAGGAAGAAAGTCAGTGTGAGTGACTGAGATTGAGACCTGATACCATTTCCTATTTGAACAGTTTCCCTACTAATGGGGCCACTCATCCATTAATTCAGTAACAGTTACAGGGCATCTTTTATTTTCCTGATATTCAATGTCAAACACGGGATCAAAATGGTAAGCAAGAAAGGTCTCTTCTTTACGTTAATATCTAATGGGAGAAGCAGATAATAGATAGCAGGATAGCTTTTAACTTAAACTTCTGAAAAATACTATGAAGGACAAGGGAAGCATACAATGAGGCATCTTGACTTGGTCTCGAGAAAGAGCATGTCAAGCAAGACTAGAGTCCCTGAGGTAATGAAAGAAAGTTGGACTATTACGTGCAGATCCAAGGGGCGACCAGCCCAGAGAGTAGACTGCTACATTTGTTAAAGGCCAGAGCAGACAGATGGTGACAAGGTTACTTCAGTGATTTTTCATGAGCAAGGAGAGAGTATTAAAGAGAGTTCTATAACAAGAGGTTCTTTGTTCGTTTCACAGTAGTTTGATGGGTGGTTGTATGAATAATGGATTGCAAACTGCAGAAGAAAAGAATCCAGAGGCCAGTTGAGTTTATTCCATTTGCTTGTGCCCAAGATGGTGGAAGGTTTGAAGTGGGGTAAAGATAGAAGGAATCTGATGTATTTGAAAGACATTTGAATGACAAAAATCACCATAGTTTGTGAACTGGCCAATACAGATGATGAAGTAAGGAGAATTAAAGACAATCAGCTGCCTATAGCTTATAAAATTTGAGATGTTTTAAATGAAACTAGTGACAGTGAATGCACTTTGGGAAATAGAGAAGATAGTATACTGAGAAAGAAGAAGAAAATTAGGACGGAATGCTAGGTTGCAGATTCATGAGGAAGGAGTTTTTGAGATACAGAATGGTCAAATAGTAAGGGGAAGAATGCAGTTTCCTGAAAGTGAAGGTAATAGTAGAAGCCAAGATAGAGAGTTTAGGCAAGAGCTCAGAAAAGGGGTTATCAAATCTGTCTTCTCATTAGAGCCACCTGAGGAAGGTAAAAGAAAAATAAACAATGTCCAAATCCCATCCTCAAGGATTCTAAATTAATTGCCACCTGGGCTGAAGGCCTGAGCTGTGCCTTTGAAACCTCCCCAAATGTTTCCCAATGTAGAATTCTAGTTGAGAACATGTGGGCCAGGGGAAGGGAGGAAAATGAGAGACTGCAGTGCTATTCCATAGAGAAAAGCCCTGAGGGCCACAGCGAGGGCGGAATGAGCGAATAGGGAAAGATTAAATGAAGTAACATATAAAGAAAGTACTTTCAGAATGCATGAGCCCCAGGAAAATGAAAGGAAGTGATATTTTTAACATTGAAAAATAGAATTATCATCCCAAGTTACTCCTCCAGAGTGTCAAGAACTTCTGCAAAGAGATGACAAGCTGTATCTTTAGCTTCAGAAGAAAGAAGACATTGGGTTGTCCCAATCTTTTTTGTAATTAAAATTTAATTTAAAACTAAACATTACAGTCCCTGCTAAAAGCATTGCATTTATATATTTTGTTCAAGTCATATTTTGAAGCTCAGTAAATGTCTCACCTCCCACCTCGTAGGATGGCACTATCTTGACTTCTTTTCAAGATGTTAAGCCTTCCAAACTCAAATCTCAACTTCAGATTTTAGTAATGTGAAAACCAACTATCAAAAGCTCCAGTCTTCAGAGATTGCTTGTCATTTGTTACAGTAAAATCTGTATAAAGCTAAACTTTAGCTTGACATGCAAGAAAACAAACCACTTTTCCAGATATTCAAACATATTACAGCTAACGTGAAATCTTCTTTAATTTTCACAAAGCAAGACTTCATTTCCCCTTGTATGTTTCACCAATCTGCTCTATTTTGGGTCTAACACTTACCCCATTTTATTGTGCATTTTGGATGGTAAGAATTGGTTATTTTTTTAAACTCTTCCACTGATTTATCCCCACATGATTATGCATCCACAAGATTATTGGAGTAAAACAATTGGAATATAAATGCAGGTTTTCGATGTATAGGCCTATAGGCCGCCATTTTGGTGAGACATTGAAGTCTCTGATCTGGTTAGAGAGGGGAGAGATGGAGTAGTGATAGCTTCCCTAGATTTATCTTAGAGGGTTATATCTGTTGCTCCTAAATTCTCTTGGCTGTCTACCTTCAATTTCTGAAAGACAGTTCTGTTGAGAAATTATAGATTGGCAATTGTTTTTCCTCATGCTTTGAAGATACTATTCCACTGTTTTTGACTTCCACTGTTGGTGCTAAAAAGTCTGCCTGTAGTGCCCCTTTGTAGGTATCTTTGTCCCCTCTCTGATCCTTTTATATCCATTAAAGTTGTGTTTTTCAATTGTGTAGATTCTTACTCTTTTCAATCCTGAAGAATTTCAACCTATACCTTTTTTGGAAATACAGTGTCTCCTCCATTCTTGTTGTTTGCTTCTCTTCTGAAACTCCAATTAGATATAAATTACATCTTCCAACGTATTCTTCAGAGTAGATTTGCTCCTTTTTCTTCACAAGAACCAAAGTTTGTCACTGATCTCCAACACGTTGAGCTCCTCTCAGTAACCCCAGTTAATGTAATAGACCCAAACTCACCCATTCTACATTGCCAATGGACCAATGTTCAATACCTCAACAGTGGTGATGTTTTCAGCACCTGTCCTTAAATCAATCCCACCCTTTCTGCCTACTCACTTCTTCCAGATACCAGCCCCAATAATCCATTTAAATTGTTTGTGTTATTATTTAAATTATTTGGTTACATTATTTTGTTACAGTAATTTTGGAAAGAGATTTCCTTTGGGAAGCTAGCATATCCTGTACAACCCCAACAATGCATCAAAAAGCCACGGTGTCCAGCACTTAATTTTTTCTTCTTTTTTAAAGAGTGCATAACAGAATAAAACCAATCAAAATAAACCACTGTAAGAGATACAGGACTTCAAACATTATGAAGGCAACAGTAGTTACCATAATGCCTTTTGATGCCTTCAAAATAGCTGCAGATAACTTCAGACATAGTATAAATCAAATAGAACAGAAACAATAAAAACAAAACAATGAATGCAATAAAGGACTTCAAAACAAGCCAATAGTAAATCCAAAACTGCGACCATAATATATCTTGCTATCCTTGAAATAGCTTCTCCTGCCATCGGATTTAACATAATCAAACAAAACAAAAGAGAATAAAACTCAACCCAGCAAGACAATGGAAATGATATAGGACCTCAAAACAAGAATCAACAACGGCTGCAACCCTCAGAAGGAGCTCCCTTCTAGATGACACACTACTTAGCAACATCCTCTGAACCTATGATCAGATCACTGGCCCTATACCTGCAATGTTAGTGAAACACCAAAGCACCACAGGCACCCAATTGCATTTCACCTCGATAGCTATCATCACAGCCTGTGTTTCTCTGGATAAGCCAGTTGCTTGGGGGGCGGGGGATGGTACTTCTTGTTTGCCAGCCTGTGCGCCAGAAGGGGCTGGGGTCTGGCTGTTCCCAGTCTGGCCGTGGTCCATGCACGGTGCTGGTCCCCAGACTGGGCTGGTTTGCTGCTGTGGCCATTGTTCTCTTTCACCCCAGTCCACAAACAGCCTTAATTTTTTCTTCTACTCAATTTTTTCTTCTCGACTAATTAAGTCATCACACAGATTCAGGGTGGAAAGAGGAGAAATCCACCTTTTTAACCAAGGTTGGAAGAGATTCGTGAGAACCACAATCAAAAAAATGGAATGGGAGATGAAGACAGAACATTGATGTGACAAAATGCTGTCACTGGCAAAGATAAAAGCAAAACATAAAGACGTTTTTAAATCCTGCATTCACATGATACATACTGCAAGGGGAATGTAGTATGATCATAGTGCCACACTGCAGTGACAGTCTGCTATATGATAATATGTCAATGATTTGTACATTTTTTTGTAGGAGAGTAAAGAGATTCCAACTGTCCTGCAAGCTTTCCCATGGCCCTCACAGGTTTATTACAGACAGCACATGGGGTAATGATTCAGAAGAGTAAGAATTTTCCAGTTACAGGACAAGGGCAAACAGTAGACGTTTCATGACTATTTGTTGAGATAAATTAAATTTAACAATTCTATAAACATGTTGCCGACACCACTCAGCTCCCTTTACTGAAAACTGAGCATGTGCAAAGCTAAATGCTAAAGGCAATTGAGGCTCATCTACAAACAGCACACAGAATAGCTGTGAAATAATTAAGTTTCTAAAGCACCAACCAGCCTTGCTGACTCATATACGCATTTTCTATCTCTCGGCTAGTTGACAGTGAAGAATGAGTGCTACCGATGATTTATCAAGACTTGGGCAGCAGATTTATTTCTCGGAAATGTCACAGGGTCATCTGTTCTCTGACCAGGGAGTTATCTTTTTCATTAAACCTTCTCTCAAAGGCGTGATTTTCTTGAATGAGCTCAGTGCCCAAATTCTCATAGCTGCTAGTGCAGAAAGGAATGTTAGAGGGAACAATGTCATCGTCAGGTGACTCTGACAGCTCAGCCAGCACACCTCTCTCCCTATTTAATTTCGGAATGGCAATTTCTGCTATAATTAGACACCCCATGGCCGGAGATTCACCTTACCCGTATTAGGAAGTATCGCTCAGTAGCTTTCCCAGCTAGATACATACCAGGGTGCAGTAGAATGTGCATACGATTCCCGTGGCAAACACAGAGCCCCAGAGGTCAAACCCAGTCACTAGCAAAGGAGAAGAACATTAGAAGAGTTTCTCTGAGTTGCCTAAAGGAGCAAGCTTCGTGAAGAAAAGTCACAAGGCATTTGTCAGTGTTCTCGTGAGCTACAGGAAATCAAATTACTGTTTCCTCATTAAATTTTATCACCTCTGAAAAAGATGATTACATTCTTGCACTTCAAGGCAGTCTATCAATTTCATACAATGTTCTGTCAAATTTTTTTCCCCCAAGATTGTGTAGTTTTCATCTTTGGTCCAATTTTTTTTTTTTTTTTGTGACAAAGTTAGTCTGAATAATCAGAAACCACCATGAGTGGAAAATTAATACTTTTCAAGATAAACACATAGTCCAATTAAAGTGAATATGGAGAGTTTTCAATATAGCAGATATAACTGTGAAACATTTTTGTTTTTAGGATTCTATTCTCTCTTGCTTGCTCTCTTTTTGTTTTTTTGTTTTGTTTTTTTTTTTTTGACAGAGTTTCACTATGCAGTTCAGGCTGTGCTTGAGCTCACTTTGTAGCCCAGGCTGATCTCAAACTTGCAATGATCCTCCCACCTCAGCCTCCCTCCCAGGTACTGGGATTACAGGTGTGCACCACCAAGCCCGGCTAGGATTCTATTCTCTTGAAAGGATCAACTGTGTGTCTTCATGCAATTATTATAAGCAACTGTTACTCTTGCACTCAAATTGGCTACTTCATGAAACCACTGAGAAAAGGTGCTTATATTTAGGTGACTTCACTTAGTGGTTTTGCTGATATGGTACCAAAGCCACCATCATTTCAATGAAATGAAACTCCCAACTCCCCCCAAAAATGCTTATCAAGCTGGTTTTTAGAACCACTCAGTTTCATGAGATAAAATCTAATAATAATTCTTTGTGTTGCTTTCATTGTTTAATTTCAAAGATATTCGGAGACAGACCTGCAGGGACTCACATCAGCCTAACCAGGGGTCAACTCCCTAGCAAGGTATTTTATGTACAGTCCCCGAAGATGAGATCAGGCATCGAAGTGATGAAAGGCACCACAGGAGCATCGGGAACTCACCTTGATTGAGAGCCAGGGCAGGCGCGTACACCACCACCCCTGTGTAGAGAATCTGTTAGGGAAACAAGAATGAGGCAGATGATAAACAAAAGCGACTCAGGAGGGGAAGTTCCCTGGTGAGTTCTTCATGAACCTCAGAGACCCATTTCCTTCCCCTCGCTCAGCAAGCATTTCGTTCCCATCTACTCTGCCTGAAATCCTTCACCACTGTAGCTGACGTAAATTCTGGAAGAGATGCTCAGACCACTAGATTGAGGAAGAGGGTTAAAGTTTGAACATTGTTGCCAAATTTGAGATATCCTGGTTGCACTGAGTATATTTCTAAAAGTAGAGTTTCTCTTTGCCCTTCCTCTCTCTGCTCTTCTCACACACATCTGTTGGCTCCCGGCTGACTTCAGGGGAAGCTCTACTGAGGAGCAGAAGTGTGTTTCAGCAATTTGCTCAAAAATGGAACACACAGTGGAGACGGAGAAACTCTGGGAAGAGAAAGAGCTGCGCGGGGAAGACTGGTTGCCAGGATGCCCTACATAACTTACCCACCAATTCACACAATTGCAGTCGCTACCCTGGGCTCCCTCCCAATTTTACTTTAAGTGCAATTCCACCATTTAAAGATGCACAGCAGGGTTTCAAAAGCCTGATACCTGTGAGAAGCTCTAGAAAGGTGGCCTCCCTCCTAGTACCTTCAGCCACTCAGTGGAATTTCTATTAAGAGAGAGGGTTTCTGCTAGCAGAAAGCACCTGGTGAGCAGCGGGCCACGCCCCTGTGGTGTGGAGCATGAAGGTGCCCAAAGCCAGCAGATACAGAAAAGAGTCCCATGACAGGCAAGCAGGGGTTTTGGTTGGGAAGATTGTCTTACAGGGACTTTTAGCCAAACAAGCATTTCTGGTTCAACTCACAACCAATGTTAAAAAAAAAAATTAGTTACCAGACCATCGCATATCTAAATTTTGTACCAGCTAAACAAGAAAGAAGTAAATGAAAAAGACTTTGTCCTTATGGCTTCTAACGTTCATCTGTTTCTTATTATTACTCTAGATACTTGCAACGGTTGATACCTTGTGTCAACTTGAGGATTGAGAAGTTCAGAAGCTTAACTAAATGACTCAGCAGAGGGCAGGGGTCCTCACTCTGTAAACATCCTGAGCCTGTGCAAGAGGTGGGCAGGGGGGTAGTGTGGGTGCTACACCCGCCCTGGAGGGGTAACCGGCTCACAGTACAAGGGAGGAAAAGGGGCTCGCTCCTCCCCTTTGCTCTCGCTGCTCCTGCTGTTTTCCTCCACCTTAACTTCCTTCACCTCCACTTGCCCCTCTGCCATGCCACCCTGCCCTGGAGCCAGCTGATTATGGACTGAAACCTCCACAAAGTGTGAGCTAAATAAACCTTTACTTCCTTAATTTTGGGCATCAGGCACTTTGCTCCAGCAACGAGAGAAAAGTCCCTGAGACAGTGCTGCATATGGAATCTATGCAGTGCAGATGTCTCTCAAAGTCATCGTGTGTCTTAATAACGCTACCCGAGGAAAAAAGTAGTGGCTTCTTAGTACTAAGTCTGTCCTTAAATTGGGTTAATTGGCCCCAAATAAACAAAACCCTGACTGTATCTCGTAACCCCAGTTTCTGGGTCAGCAGCAGCCCCTCCCTTACCGTCTGCACAATGTAGATGACGGTCGCTGCGTAGCGAACTGGTTTGTTGAAGCGCAGCTGCAGGTACTGGAGGAACAGAGAGAGACACACACAGGGTCAGCGAGTTTGGGGAAGGGCTGGTTTCATCCCTTTGCTATCTCTCCAAGCAAAGTGCTAAGGACTTTTAGTATGATGTTATGCTACGAGTCTTTGGAAGCATGGACTGGGGCGGGGGGGATTATTAATGCCCAGCACGTATGAAAACTCACTTCCTGTTCAAGCTTCTGACTTTCCACCCAGGGTTCTTCCTACAGGACCAGCTGACACCGCTGTTTCCTGTTACAGCCCCACTGCCCCAGATGTAGCTCAGTTCTCTGATTTTCCTCTCTGGAGTACTGCTGTAGCCTCTTAATTGGTCTCCCAATGCCGAGTTTCACCCACCCACCCACCCCATCAGCCCATCTCTACTGCATCAATTCTCTTAACACAGAGCTCTGGTCATGGCACTTTTCCTTCTCCCAATCCTCAATCATTCTCCCTTGTTGTTACAAAGTGCGCATCTCAGCCCTGGTATTCCACACCCTCGGCTGTCTGATCCACACTCAGCCTCATGAGTCATAGCCCTAACCCCTCCGTGATTTATTCTCCACATAAAGTCATTGAGGTGTGTTCAGCTAACACATTTCATAGCATCCCAACTTTCCCTTTGTTTACGTGAAACTCCGAGTGTGAGAGTTCTCCCCTCAAATTTTAAATGTGTTCCCCAGATTCTGAATCATCGCACAAGAAGAGCAGTCAATTGCTGTGACTCCTATTCTTACTCCGGCTCTCTCCTCTGAGCTCCTGCGACAATGATGCTGAAGTTTCATCTTGGCTATCAGTCGCATACCGGTAATATGGTGCCAGATTGATCTCAGGTTATCTGTAGATCAATAGCTTATGGGTGTCGTGACAAATTACCATCAGTTTAGTGACTTACAGCAACAGCAATCTCTCCTCCTGCATTTAGAGATTCCGGAAGTTTGGATGAATTTCACTGGGCCACAATCAAGGCATTTCCAAGGCTGCACGCCTTTGGAAGGCTCTCAGATCGGCTTCTAGCCTCGCTGAACTTTTTGTGGCTGCTGGTATCCTTGGCTTTTGGCTGTGTCACTCTAATCTTTGTGCCCTTGGTCTCACTGCCTTCTTGTCAATCTCACCCCACCTCCTCCGGTAAGGGTTCGGTGATTTTAGGATCACTTAGATAATCCAAACCAATCTCTTCCCATTTGTGAAGACCCAACTTCTCTCTTGGTTTTGATTATATCACAGATTCTAGGAATTAGACGTGGAGACCTCTCTCTCCATCTCTTTCTTCTCTTCTCTCCCCTCCCCTTCCTTCCTCCTCTCCCCCACAATAGGAAGGGTCAGTTAGAAAACCTAAGTTAGTGGAAACCAAGTTACAATTCTACCTAGTGCTCCTTATTTCAATGAAGGCTCCGTGAAATATTTATGTATCACTTCCACCAAGTTGAAACTACAGTGTATTCCAGTGTATTGAGTGCATCACCTGAATATAAACTGATTCTTTACCACAGAGGATCTTAAAAGATTATATGAGCTAACCATTAACAATAATTAAATAATTAAAAATAAAATTTTAGGTGTAATAACGTTAGAAGACCTACAAGGAGTTGTGAAAACACTAGTAGGGTTTGATTTACTGATGGAGGTCAGGAAAGCTTTCACGAGTATTTCCAAGGACATGCGTGTCTAGAAGACATCGAAGTGTATGTCTTTCAATGCACAGAAAACGTGTATTAGATGAACAAAATAAATTTTAAAAGGAGCAAATGACTTGAGCATTCAATTTCTTGGGTCTAGTCTCTACTTGGAATTTCTTTATTATATGAATTTAAGAAAATCATTTTGATTAGATCAAAGATTACCTGATGGTTGGTACTCTTTCTATAAATGATGCATAAATGTTTCATTCATGGTTTAAAATGGATCCTTCTTTGAAACAGGAACTTGGTAGAACTGTAATTTAGTTTCCACACTAGCACACATTTTCTAACTGACCCTATTAGGTGTCCTGCATCCTCAGGTCAAGCGCCACCTAATTGTCAGATGTCCCACTCAGTTCACTGGGAAGCAGAGGATGGTCCAGTGAACATGTGGCATAAAGAAAATATTCTTCCAGAGGCAGGGAAAGGCAAAGAGGATTCAAGGCCTCAAATATCATGGGATAGAAGACAGCAAAACTTTCACGCTGAAGCCACG